>JAEANM010009410.1:0-16382 GCA_017656035.1 Myanophis thanlyinensis
CTATGACAGGGGTGGGCAATTACGGCTCCTTCATGACTCATGGACTTCAACTCCCAGAATTCCTGAGCCAGCATGGTCTATGACAATTCACCATGGCCAACTTGCCACGGCCAACTCACCATAACTAACTCATCACAGCCAACTTGCCATGACCAACTCACTGATGGTGATACTCTGATGGTGTATAATAGTCTCCAAGCCTTTATTATGTCACATATCTACCTTTTACTAATTTAAATATATTTAAAGAACTGATGGGGCACCGACCTCCTGCAATGATCTTAGGTGGTTCATAATAAACCATTATTTTGGAACAAATAAACCAGACCCTTCCCATCAGATGCCAGATCACTCATACCGTGGACCTCTTGACTCAGCCCCAATGCTTGGAAGAAGAGCCAAGTCTTCCCAGTTTTCTGGAATGATAAAAGGGTAACTACGTTTATACGTAATACCATAAAAAGGATAATACCCCCATCCCATTAAAAAAAATCCCAATTGCATTAACTGCACTAAGATAGAGAGAAGAGATTGTCTAATCTATTCTAGCATTTAATGGAATCTTTACTGGTGGCCTTGACCTGAACTTTTTCTAGGAGGGTTTTAAATCACCCTTTCCTTTTTTAAAACATAATGTTAGAAGTTTATTGCTTTAAAATATCAATAGCTGCCTTAAAGTCTTTTCTTTTAGAATTTTTTAAAGAAAATATACGTTTAATATATTGTTTCCAGTAACTGAATTGATTTCTTGGGTCATTCATTGACTATCCAGACATGGATCTCAACTAAGCCCTAAGCTACTTCATTCAAGACAATAATTTTGGAGACTTCTCTTTTCAGAGAGGGTAAAGCAAAGTGCTTGTTTCCTTGTCTTTTTCTCTAAATAATTTCTAATAGAGAAGACATAGTGGATGAAGTGAAAGGAAGAGAAGTGGGAGGAAGTAACTGTGTAATATGAGAGTGCTTGATCTGAAGGGGAAAGCTTCAGTGGAGTTGAATGTGCATCTTGGATTACAAAAAAGTCAACGATAATAAACTTGGAACAATAAATAAAGTTCCATGGCCAAAAAAAAAAAAAAGGTAATAGGGAAAGTGATTGTCAGAGTGAAGATTTCTTACAAAGATGATACTAGAACAGTGGTGGCGAACCTTTTACTTACCGAGTGCTGAAACGTACGTGCTTTCCACGTGCAATGCACGCATGCTGCACCCAGACACTCCTGCACACATGGGCAATCACCTGTGCACGTGCAGGAGAGCTCCAAAGACCAGCTGGATTTCCTGCTGCAATCACACACATGTACAGTGGACACCCGAAGACCAGCTGGGTCTCTGCAATCGTGCATGCATGCATGTGCAATAATCGCACGTGCATGCTCAGCTGGAGCTAAGTTGGCCAACAGCTTGTGTGCCCAGCAAGACGGTTCCGCATGCCACCTGTGGCACCTGTGCCATTGGTTCGCCATCACGGTACTAGAATCACAAGTGCGATTAATTCTGACAAGGAAAATGGACACAAGAATTCACTGAATGCCAATGGAGATTCTTAGTCATCCAGGTCATGGTTGTTCCAAATGTGCTTTTTTTTTTCAAGAGACAACTGGTCTTTCTAGACAAAACAACCATTTCATAAAAAGCATAGCACAACATAGGATAACAAACCCATCAGGACAAGATTCTGCCTTTAAAACAGAGGTGAAATTCAGCCGGTTCACTATAGAACCGGTTAGTAGAAGAAATCTCCTTTTGTTTTTTTTCCACACTTTGCAGGGTTAATCCTGTAAAGATTAACTTGACAGGGTTAATCCTGTAAATAAGGCAGTTGTTGCTAGCCTCATCTTTATTGCCTTGCTCACAGAAACTGCCTCTCCCCTTATTACATTGTAACTTTGGTGAAGTTTAATTCTGTGCTTGGGGATGTTTCATCCTGTGGACACACCCACAGAAATGGTAGTAAAAAAAAAAAAGAATTTCGATGGGTAAAGAGGATAAGGAATATTATAGGGTTTGGAATTTATTATATGATTGGATTAATAAAGAACGTAAATCTATATACAGTATATATATATATGTAAATATGTGACAAAATAACTGAAGAGATGTACTATGTAAATAATGTATATACAGAAAACTCAGTAGGGTTAAAGGTTAGATATTTGCATCAAAAGATGATTTTATGTTTCGTTTGTGTATGTATGTATGTCTGGTTTATTTTTTAAAATAAATAAATTTAAAAAAAAACTGAATTTCACCACTGCTTTAAAAGACAAAGGCCACTCTTTTGAAGACAGCAAAATCCACATTTTAGACAGGTGACCCTGAGGACACAAATAAACCTCCAGGTGGCCTCAACAACTCTCTAAGAGGATGCAAATGACCAGCTGCCTGCAAGGAATATAAATCTTTCCATTCTCCACTATCCACTCAGAGCTGAAGAAGCTTCTTGGATGAGAAGCGAAATGTCTTCAGAGAAAAACAAGGAAGGTCCAATTGCCTCTTAGAGCACCTTTGGGACAAGAATTGACTCTAGCCATGCTTTTTGCACTGAAGATCTGAGAATAAACATGGGTGCGCCCAGGAGATGTTGCAAAGGTATGTCGGAATTACAGAAATAGCATCGGAGAAGCCAAAGCTCAGAATGAGCTGAAATGGGCAAGGTATGCTAAGAATTTTTATATATATATATAACCCTGATAACTGCTTCTTTGAAATCTAGGCCATTCCTCCAACGCTTTCATGCTCAGCGAACAATAAAAATAAATCCTCCTGCTGAAGAAACCACATTCCGCTCAGAAGGAATGACTCCACCATTCCCCCATTTCCTGGACAGCAGTTTCTTGCGTTGAAACAATGACACGGAACTTCTTACTCATGCAAAACGAAGCCCGGAGATTCTTGTGCTACAGGACCTCCATTGTTTTACGGGACGGCTCAAGAATGCTCCTGACATTTGGAAATAAATGGGGTACTTTGGCTGTCCTCCTCCTGGTAGACATGAAAGCCCTGGAATATGTTATTATCCACACAAGCCTACAAATCACTCTCTTGGGGTGAATGTCCAAGGCCTACTCCCTTGCATTTTTTTTATAAACCAGCTTTATGGGAAATAATTGCTTTGGATTGTACTGCTGCAGATATTGTTCCTGCCACGAGCTAGTGTGGGAGTCTCTAGACTGACCTTTTTGCGACTGTTTGTTATTAACTACATGATTGTATGGAGTTATTTGCAAACACAGTAATGCTTCTTCCAAAGTTCTCTTGAACCCAATTTTTTTCTCTCTCCTGGCTTCAAATGATTTCGATGGTCTGCATTTGGGTGGAGGTGTTTTTGTGGGGAGTAGGAGGAGGAAGAAAATAGTTGAGAAAAAATAAAGATCTTCTTTGTTTAGACTAAGTTACAATTCCTTGAGATTATAATTCCCGACAGTTATTGCAATGACTCAGGAGTAATTATTCAACACGAACGAGGGTATAAAAGTTAACGTGGGCCATTGCAATTATTTTATTGTCTTTGTTAGGCATATGTCTTTGTCTTTGTAACATATGATCAAGATTTTGGCCTAGGTCCGTGATGGCGAACCTATGGCATGGGTGCCACAGATGGCATGCAGCTTGGTGGGCACACAAGCTATTGGTCAACTTACCTCCATGCACATGTGCTTGCGCTTGCACGCATGTGCAATTGCAGAGACCCTGCTGGTCTTCGGGCCTCCATTGTGCATGCGCATGATAGCAGCAGGAAATCCAGCTGGTCTTCGGAGCTCTCCTGCGCATGCACAAGCGATTGCTCATGTGAGTGCCTGCACGCAGCATGCATGCATTGCATGTGCAAAAGCTGCATGCACGCGCAGATGGTGTGGTGCGATGCACATGCAGTGCATGTGGAGGAGCTGCACACAAGTGCGGATGGCATGCACAAAGCGTGTTCTTTTTGGCACTTGGTAAGTAAAAGGTTCACCACCACTGGCCTAGGTAAAGCGTACATCTTTGTTTTCCAAAGCACTTTGTGACATGCCACTGAATATCTGATTTTTTTTCATAAAACCTTGTTAAATTATTCCAAAAGCTACTCAACAGAGTATCTCTACTTCTACATGGAAAGTCCACGTACGTTCGCTTTTGGAAGGTCCTCTTTTTAACTTACCCACTTCTCAACATGCATCCCCTTTTCATTAATAGCCACAGATGAAAAGCCAGAATTCACAAGCCAGCAATTATTCTTCTATTTAATTCTGAAAGGAAGTCATTTGCAGACTTTCTTGGTCAAGGTGCCAGTTTTCTTTCAACAAGCTGGGCTTGGAATGCCACATATGGCATTCAAGAACACAAAATCTGCTAAGCAGACTGAATTCCAGTTAACTGCTTTGTTTTAAATCCAATTCTATTTAGAGTGCAATTGAACATTCTTGCATCTTTTCCCTCTATTTACATGATGTAAACCCCCCCCCCCCCGAAGATACTTTCTTATGGGCAGGAGAGACTTTTATGTGGTTGGGGGTGGTTTTAGCAGGTGGGTGGGAACATCTAGCCCTCTCGATTTATAAGAAGATGGAACTGTACAATCCAAACAACAGCAATTATTAATTCTGTCCTAACAATCAACATTGCAATTCTTTTATAGGACACGAAGTGAAACGGAATCAACTTACCACTCCTCCCCCTGCAGAATGAACCAGCACCGACATGCCTTCTCGCAAGTTGGCAACTTGAAAGAGCATCATGTATGCCGTTACAAAGTTCATAGGAAAAGCCGCGGCTTCTGAGAAGCTCATGTCATCAGGAATTCGGTACACAAAGTCAACCGGTGTGCATACAACCTCAGCCCAGGCGTTGTAGTTAGTGAAGGCCATGACTCTGTCTCCGATCTGAAATCATTTGAAAGGAACACAGTCTGATTACAAGCTTCTGGATAATCCTCACTGAGGCATTCCCAAAACACAGGCCGGGTTCAGATACCGGCAGTTATCCCTTGGTGACTGTATCATCCAGTGATTAGGGCTACAACCACATCAGTGGTGGAATTCTGTTTTTTTTAACTATCGGTTCTGTGGGCGTGGCTCGGTGGGTGTGGCCTGGGGGTGTCATATGACTGGGTGGGCAGTTTCTGTAAGCAGGGCAATAAAGATTAGGCTAGAAACAACACCAGGATGTTTCTTTCCTGCCTTCCTTACAGGATTAACCCTGTAAAGTGGGAAAAAAGGAGATTTCTTCTAACAACTGGTTCTCCGAACTGCTTAGAAAATTTACTACCAGTTCTAGCGAATCTGCTACTAGAACCAGCTGAATTTCACCTGTGGACCACATACGGTGAGGGCAGAGGAGACTCACTGTGGGCATAAGAATGATGAAAAATGGGTAGAAATATGTCAGATATTATTGTACCATATTTCTATCCCATGTGGGCAGGACTGTATTTTTCCTGAAATAGAGCGATGGGTCTACTCAGTTTCTCAAATGAGACAGCGTGCGTCTTCTTCCTTTTGAAACTATACAGAAAATAGGGGCTTCAAAACTTGGCAATTTAAAACTTGTGGATTTCAGTTCCCAGAATTTTGTGAGTTCAAATCCACAAGTTTTAAATGTTGCCAAATCTGGAGATTCCTGGTTTGGCATCAAACCTGCCCGATGCTTTCCGTAATATTTTGGGAAGGTGAGTTCAAAATAATCAGTGGGTTATTGTGTAAATCAATTTATAGAGCTGGCTTATTCCAACCCAACCCAGTCCTATATGCTTCAGTCTGAAAGTTATTTAACAGTCATTGCAAATCCACCCCCTCCTGGCATTCTTAATATCTGTGGATTTAAATTCATGTCTAAGCTGCATCACTATGCTGAATTGTGTTTCAAAGAACACTGTTTTGATTCAGACTGCAACATGTCTCTCTCTGCATTCTTCTGCCTACAGTACATTCAACTTTATCAGCTGCTTTTGATAGTTTTTAAAGAAGGAATCCATTCCTTACCTTGCTCATATTTACAATAATTATTCATACAATAAAATATGGGGAGAGGGAAAGGAAGGCTGTTTTCACATATAGAGTAGCAAAAAATCAATTTTTGAAATTCGATGCTGTCGTTCTCTGTAGCATGTTCAAGTACTCAGTGCAGTTTTATTCAGATGTCAATACAGAATTACAGCTTTAGAGGGGAAAAATGAAATTAAACTGCAAAGCTGACTCGCCTATTGATAACAATTCAAGGCTTTTGCTGCATGCATCTGATTCTTCACATGAGCTTATCTGAAATAAAATTATTTTGGTTACTTAATTAGCTTGGTCCAGAGTACATTTTTCCTTCCGAGAAGTGTATTATTATGACAAATGAAATAATTGCTAGTGAGCCAGCAGGAATACAGCATTATGGCACAGTTGGGTATCATTAATGTGAGCTACGATCCCATGTTTCAAAGATTGCCTAGCTGTAGAGTAGTACAGTTCTACCCGTGCTTCTTTAGAAGTAAGCTTACATGTTTATATTAACTTATTATTATATTAGCATAATTAATGTATATTAATAGTTATATTTATAACTGGTTTCAAGCATCCTATTTTGGAACGCATTTTTTGGGGGGGAGGGGTTCTTTTATCCATTTTAATATTAATTTTAATATTTTTTTGCTTTCCTGGTGATGTCAATCTTGTAAGTGATTTATTCTGTTATTTATGACATTATAAACTGCCTAGAAGTGCTTGGTAGAGAGAAGATGCGCAGCATACAACTTTAATAAATAAAAACAAGGGAGCTTATTTCTTCGCAGGCTACTCAGGATTTCAGTCTTACTGAATCATATTGCAATTTGGGATTTGCTTAGGAAGTGGAGAGTCTTGATTTCAATAAACCACAGGTGTCAAACTCGTGGCGTCCCGTGACGTTTTGCACTGTTTTTCCCATTCGTGGAGCTGGGATGGGTCAGCCTGTGTGTGATGCATTTGGCCCACAGGCTGCCAGTTTGACGCCCCTGCAAAAAACCTTGGATCAACTAGGTGAGAGATGGCTGGTGCAAAATACAAAACAGCAACATTGACCATTGACACTATCAATTAACTTGAACTTTTTAAAGTTCAAGAACTTTGTTCAAGTTCAAGAAACATGCACTTGATAAAGTTCGGACTTGCGACAACTTTAACTTCCAGCATCCAGCATCCCTCATCCCTATTTTCATTTAAAGAGATGGAAGTTGTAATCCAACAACATCTGGATAATCTGGGGACCTTCGCCTCTATTATAAATGTTGACTAAATAACGAAGCACCATAGCACGATTCAAACAGACAAATAAAACAGCTGAGTCTGTAGAATGAATTAAGACAATCAACTATCATAATGTGATTTAAAAAGAAAAAAAGGCAGACCACAAGCTAGGCTCTACTTGAATCCATCTGTACGTTATTTTATAATGTCAAATATTATTTTCATAAACTAGCAACCCTGGGAACTGAAATAGGCCCCACTGGATGCAAATCCTATCTTCTGTTTTTAAAGATGACACCTATTAAATGTTAAAGGCTGTTAAATGCTCAATCTGTGATTGTATCTTCCATCATAGATCATCTCAAATTCTATTAGCTCTGTGAGTTTTTGGAGCGGGGACCTTTCAAAATGAGAAAATGAAACAGCAAGCGGCTCTCCTTTTATCTCCCACATATTCTTTTATTTGGAAACTGTGTGCTTTTCAATCTTGATCAAATTCTACAGCACTTTTTTAGAGCCCAACTCGTGTCCGTTCACTCAAAGGCTGTGGGGCTGGATTGAGAGGTTTATAGCACAGAAACATTTATAGCATCTTGAGCAGTGCCACGTTTCAACTGCCTTGGGACACAGAAAAGAGCACAAACTTGTAAAATTTGCTGATAGCTTTAAAATGCTACCAAAACAGGATGACATGTCCATTTCTCTCCCTCTCTTCTTCTCCCCCTCAGCAAAAAGTGGGATTTTTAATGTAAAATGAAATGGTTTGCCTGTTTTCTGTCATCATTAACAAACAAATAAAAAATGATACAGTATTCGCATACAATGGGTGAAAGCTTAGTATTGAGTTGAATATCTCAATTATGGTCCCCGCCAAGCAAGTAGAAACAAACTCATTCAACTGGTTGATGAATTGCAGAATTTGGAGTGAAACGTCTCGCAACCACCATAACTGGTGGGCATTCATTTGTGCCTTCAGTTGAATGGGCATACTGTACTAGTTTGTTTACCCAATATGTTAGTCTGTTTGGCTTAAGAAGAATGAACTACAGCTGATTTGAGTTTAACTACAGTTGACTAAGCTTACAAAACGTGCTAAGTGTCTATGGAGATTCTCAATCATTCAGGTCACGTCCCCTTCCCAAAGATACTTTTTCAAAAGGCAACTGGACTTTCTTGTTTTTTCTTCCTTGAAAACCAATTTTCATCCAAGAAACTACTTCCGTTCTGGATTGAACTGAAGAAACTTTGTGGATGAAAAGCAAAATGTCTTTAAAGGAAAAAAAACCAACAAGGAAAAGCACCTTTCGAACAAAACAGCTATGCCACAAATAAGCAAATTGCAGTGAGTTCTTTCTAGAACCCCAATATTTAGTGCTTAGTGGCACATGGGAAAATTGGAAAGTTTGGGATGGACGCAGGCACTGAATGACAGAATGGGATGGAAGGTTTATACCTTGGCTGGTTAATGTTTACTGGTTATAGTCCCAGACCAATAAAACACAAATATACTGTAAAATGTAGGAGTATATATGGGTAAGCCAAGCTTGAAACAATAAATAATAAAAAGAAGGCACCGTTCAAATTCTACAGTCCATAGCTGTTGCTGAGAAGTTGGTAAGATTTTAAAGGGTTGTTTGCTTTTAGTTTTATTTTTTAGGAGGAAATCTGCAGCCTCTTGTTCAGTAAGGCAAGTAAAATTTATTTGTGCCAAGTACTAAGGGTGATATAGTAGACAGTTTAACAATTCATAAGTTACTGTCTTGACTGAAGTCTGCACAGAGGTAAATGCAGTTATCTTCCAATTGTCTGAATAGCTCTGGGTTATTTCTCATTGTATTTTCGAAGAAAAAACAGATTTAGGGCCCAAAAGAAATTATTGCTTTTTTCCTTTTTTCAGCTGGAATCTCAAACTCAAGATTACCATGAATGTTACTTGAGACTAGCTGAAAAGCTCAAAAAAGCCTTAACAATGAAATCTCTGGTGAGTCAAGAATGGAGGAAATAAAGGCAGTAAGCATACAGACATTAAATAGATGCACTTTACTATGAAACATTAACTACATTTTGGGGTTATTTTATATAAGCCACTTGGACAGCAGGGATGGCTGTGGATGGTTCTTTTGTGGAGAGCAGCTGGGACCATGAAATGACACCTCATATATGAGGAAGCAAGCAAGGAAATCTGCTTTAATGTGAATCTCTCAAATTCCAGATGATACATTGCCATCTAATCCCCACCAGAGGTTGGGCATCAGCCTGCCATGGGGTCCATGGATCCTGTCAACACCCCTGCCCCCTAAGTAGGCATCTACCTGAGGTGTTCTTGGAAGAAGAGGGAGCAAAGCTAACCTGGCCAGTCACCTAGAACAGGCATGTCAAACTCAGAGTCCCCCAAGGGCCATATTGTCACATTTGAGTTATGATGAAGGCTGCACTCTCTTCAATTGGGCCACAGTGGCTGGGATCGCCCTTGGCAGCTTGGAGGGTGACCCAGCTTGCTCTTGGGACAGCGGGACAGCAGTGGCGGTGTGGGTCAGGTTACAAGCACCGGCCTTGCCCGACTGGCTTCTCTGACCAGGCTAAGCAGGAGTTGCTGTCACTCCAGGGGAGAGGCGTTTCTCATGCAACTTGCCTGGAGAGCCTCAGCTTTTTTGCTTCTTTGTTACATGTCTAGACTGCCTTTTCAACAGTGAACTCAGGACAGCATGTAGGGTTCTCCTTCCTGTTCACTCACTTACTTAATTTTATTTATTGATTTAAAATATTTTACCCCGTCTTTCTGCTCAAGAAGGATCCAAGGTCATCTGTGCGGGCCGCAGTTGCACTTGCAATGGGCCACATGTGGCACCCGGGCTGCATGTTTGACATACCTGACCTAGAATATCTTGGATGAACCCAGTGAATGCCATTTGTCCACTGTCCTAGGAATCATTTTCAGTCATCTTGCTTCAGCCTCAAGGAGGATCCGTTCAACACTGGCAAGCTGCAAGACTGTCCAGGTTAAGACAGTCAATCTTCTCCTGGGTTTACAACAATGGAGGTGACTTTTATTCTTTTGGGTCACAGATAAGCCAGCTTCCCCCTTTTTTTCTTCCTCCCCATCTTTGTCAGTTTGCTCTTGCGTCCCTCGTTACCATCCCACACTTACTGAAATAAGATGGGAGTGGTAAGTCCTTGTCAGCGGAGGCCTGTACATTGCACTCCTTCCTTTAAGTATTTTTTTCTAATGCAGAAAATGACTTGGTGGGTTATAAATTAGAGAGCCACCTTTACAATATTTTTAGCTTCTCATGTTTCATACTGAGAGCTTCCTTCACCCTATTTGATTCTCCTCTTCATCCTTTTCAATTTGCCCTCCAGGAGTCTATATTCTATTATGACCAAGCATTAACTATTGTCATTAAGGGATGATGATGATGATGATGATGATCTGTTTGTTTCTGCAGTACTGCACATCTTTTCTCCTATGCAGGAAATGTTGTTTTGGCTACATCACCAATAGCGTTCCTAATGTGAATTTTTTTTTTTTCAAGAGAGAATTATGTTATGATGCCAGCCTTTTAAAACTGCTCTTATATCCCTGCTGGTCCGCATTTGCTATATTTGTATTTATATATATTTATATAGCTGCTATATTTAGACATATTTCTAAACCAGCCGTTTTAAAAGCAGTAAAGTAGATAATGAGCTTAAATGGACTCCGGGGGATGGAAGAGGACAGGAAGGCCTGGAGGAACATTGTCCATGGGGTCACGATGGGTCAGACATGACTTCGTGAGCAACAACAACAAAAGTAGATATAGAACACAAATTGGGATGGGGAATATGTAATTCTAATCCCAAAAGCAAACAAACCATTTTACGGTTCAGCCTGAGCTATGAACAAGACCATTTAATCATCAAGAGCTCTACCTCCATTTGAAATTCACTACTATATGATTAATTGTTTTTTTTTTTCCATTTTGGGGGATTCCACTATATCCTTATGGAGAAGGTACTGGTTCACAATGCTTTAGAATTCAACACTTGGGCAGAGTTTTGATACTGTAGCATGCCAGGATATTTAAATGGCAGTCTGTTGAATAACCTGACCCACACAACGACACAAAGCAATGATAGGTAGGTACACACATCACATTATAATAAAACCCAAAGAGACCATGGTATGGCTTATCACAAGTGGTTCTTAAACTTTTCTTCACCACAAATACCTTTTGTGGCCATGGACCATATCTAAGACCAAACTCAAAATTTAACTTCTTTATGGACCCCCTCCCCATCTCTGATGACATTGTGGCCGCCTCAGGGCTCTGTGGACCACAGGTTGAGAACCACTGGTTTGTCATAATTTATGGGTATGTTGTTTTGTTCTCAAGCACCATCACCTTACCTCATAGCCTTTCACATTTTCACCCAGAGCTTCTACAATTCCAGAGCATTCAAATCCAGGTATAAGTGGTGTTTTAGGTGGATTATCAATGTTTCCTTGACGAACCATCAGATCAATAAAATTTAAGCCACTATAAGAGAAAAAAAAAAAAACGAGAAGGGGAGATATGAAGGCCTACATTTCAAGGTAGTAGATAAATGCAACCTATCATGCCATATTTAAATCACCAACCCCAAATCCTCTTTATATGAGTTTTCTTTTCATTCCTATCCCCTTCCCAAAATGGATTCACTTTTGGGATACTCCTAGGAAAAACTCAAGCTACATTGTTTCCTTCTCTTTGTCTTCCCCAGTAACAAATTTTGGGTTAAAAAATAGGCACCTCTTTGCACATTGTCCTTTTGTTGATTAATCTACCCTACCCCCCCCCCTCAAAAAACTCCCAGCATGTTATCTTTGAAGTTTCAAGAACTTCATCTCAAAGAAACAGGCAACAGCATCACTAGATTGAGCGATAAGTCTCATTCAATGTACACGACTTTTGCAGCCGTTTTTCCAAAGGAAAAGAGTCCACTACCTAAAGAGAGGCCAGGTTTTGCTTTTCTCCAAACTTTTCAAAATCTCCTACAGTTAAAACCCCTTTTGTTTAGGCTTCTTTGGAAAAGAATATTAAAACATTAGGACTTCGCAAAAAATAAACGAATCCGTTCAGATTTCAACTGAGCAGCAATAGACAATAGAGGGCAAGGAGATTGCAAATGGTTTGATTTTTTTAAGGACACTATCCGGCTATTCTATATTCATGTAGCATGCCATTAAAAAAATGAAATTTGACTGTTTCCCATGGTCCAATATCTTTCAAAAAGGAGGCATCAGCTGATCCATGAGCTCCAGATTATTAATCGCAAGTGGTTATTATCAGCTTATCATGTCCTTGATTTACAACCATTGGTTAGTGACCATTCAAAGTTACAATGATACCAAAAAAAGTGACTTCCAACCAATTTTCAATGATTGTTGCAGCATCCCTACAGTCACATGATCAACACTTGGGCACTTGGCAACTGGCATGGACTGAGGAAGGTTGTAGTATCCTTGGATCACTTGATCACTATTTGTATCCTTTCCAGATGGCTTCCAACAAGCAAAGTCAATGGGGGGGGGGGGAGACCAGATTCACTTAAAAATTGCAACAATTTGCCTTAAAAACTCTGCCACAAATGATAAAATGGGGTGCAACTCTCTGAACTGTCTTTCTTAGCAACTGAGGTTTGTAGTCATAAGTTGAGAACTACCGAACTTCCTCGTTACAACAGTTTCCCTGGATTTCTGTAGCATACCTGTATGCACAGTCTAAAACAATGATGGCAACCTTCAAAACTTGTGTAGTATTTTGGACAAATTATTTGAATAACCCACTTCTGTCCTTGAGACTCTCAATTCCCACTAAACATCTTAGTGGAAATAAGACAACGGTTATCGCCAGTGCTGGATATTTTTTCTTTCTTTCTGAAGCTAAGCTGTTCCTGTTTGTTTTATTGAAAGATAAAAAAAGTTATTCTTTGGGTACTTAAGCCTAATTTGCTGAAAATGGCTTCAAACTGGTGAACACTCTCTCATTCTTTTTTATTGATGTGCTTTTTAAAGATTTCCTACATTCCAGTTAGACTCTTTTTTCTCTTTGTCTGTTCCCACTCTCAGTCCTTTTGAGTTAACATTTTCAGCAGAAAGAGAGGAAATACTCTTAATGGCTAACTCCAAGATATAAAAAAAACCTGAGATGGTAAAACAGAGAACTCTTGGCATATTGTTGAATCAGATGTGCATTAGAATAAAAAGGAAGAAGAATTATACTCTTCTCTAACCCACGCTCATTGCTTTTTTTTCCAAACATAAGCCTTTGATCAACAGTAATATGATACTTAGCATTGCGGGATATATTTTATAAGGAACAGAATTGGAAGATGAAGGACTGCAGAAGGCAAAACAAATCCAGTGTGCAGCAAAGCAATGGAATGGAGCCAGAATCTAGATGCTAGACAATAAGAGACAGCTACCATTTCTAATGCAGAATGAAATTTAATACAATCCAAGATCAGATTGATTTCAGCTCCGCACCAAGGGTAGGCAAACTATATATTCCAAGTGTTTTGGACTACAATGACCATAATCCATGATCATTGATTATGTATGCCAGCAGGTTAGCACCTGTTCTTATGACTATATAGGTTGACTTTCTTCAGGAAGATCTGGCCCCAGCCTAGTCCTTCCAATGACTCTTTCAATGACACACTTATTGCCAAATTATTAGAATCAAGTTCATTCTTCTTCTTCTTCTTCTTCTTCTTCCCACTTTCCCCAACGTTATAGACTTCTCAAGAGAGCTGGCTCTTTGCAAAAATGGGTTAAATATAGGATTTGCACTGATTATTCACACTTTGAGTAAGAATCCTAGGGATTCAGAAAAACTAGGCAGATTTCAAATAAGCAACAAGAGCCAATGTATGCCTGGTTCTTCACAATATAAATCATTGTTCCCACCCACCAGATGCCTTAATGCCTCTTTCAAGGTTAAGGTCTTCTAAAATAAGCACTGCAGCATTTCACCTTGGTTTTTTTTTTCTTCCAATAAAAATGCCAGGACTTTATGTAACAGGATCCAGACTTGGAAGGCAGAAATGTGATTTTTCTGACCTGGTAGCACATAGGAGATATTTCCATTCCTGAACTCCATTGGAAAATGCTTCTTCACAAGTGATGCCTTCCTCATACCAAATCTTCACTGAAACATTTCCTACTTTTATACTGCCGGAGCATCAAAATTCATTCATCCATGAGTGCCTCTCGACTGGAATTTCATTTCAGCATGGATGCCAATGCAAGGTGACAGTACAAAGTTATATTTGCTATCAGGATATGCTAACGATGTCAGAAGCTGCAGCTCCAAATTCTGTGGGACGTCAGATGCATGTGGACATTTAAATGCATGGACGGTCTATATGGGAAATTTCATTTTCAAATGTGTGAAGTGTTTTAAATAATGGATTAGTCTTTCTCACCCATATCCACCACTGCTTTACCCTTGGACTGAAAAGGATGTTTGGACTGAGTATCAGAAATGTTCAAGTTTCTGGCGAATTTCCTGGTTAAGCTCCAGGGATGTTTTTTTAGCTTTTGACGCTCAGCCTTCAGAGGAAGACATTTTGAATCACTTCTCTGCATATTGCTTTGAAAATAATGTAGCTTCATAAAGAGCTGAACCTTTTCCAACTCCTGATCACTCTACTAACATATCTTTTAAAACACAGCCTCTCAATAAGCTTGTGATTTCCCAAAACGTTTTTAACCAGGGCCCGAAATTGGTTAGGTTTTCGAGGACTCAGTCTTACCTCTGGAGGTAATTCCCCCAAAACTTGGTAGAATGAACTAACTTTTTGAGTGTCCTTTGAAACATGCACCTAAGTGAAACTATAGTGTACATATTGTATGCTTGCTACAGATCAAATAGGTACTACAGCCTATTAATATCTCATTGGCCAAACAATTCCTATGTCTTTGTTTCTGATCTCACATACACATTGGGAAGAACATAGGAGGTGGCACATGTGCACATCCAAGAACATGGGAGAGATAGAAAAAGATGCTGTGAAACTTTACCATTGGTCAAAGTTCCAAAATAATGTGGAGACCCCCAAAAAATACCCATAAAGATGCAATACACTCCACATTCACAGCATGCTGATTAATGGTTGAAAATCTGGAGGTTGAAAGAAAGCGAATACTCCTGAAATAGCGAAATTACTTGGATTCTCGAACTGAAATTGTCTATCACATTTTTTGTGATAGTCCATTCATTTGGGAAACATGCAGATCTAATCACTTAATCACATGAAAACACACAGCCTTATTTCACCATTATTGCATAAATTTCAAGGACACACAGGATAATTTTTAAATTTCTCTGCTGCTTGCAGATATTAAACCTGCTATAACACAATGTTGCCAACAGCACTTAAAATCCCTCAAATAATGACCTGAACTTCAAACTAGCTTTAATGAGTATTTAAACTGTTACCAAGAGTATTCCGAACTGTTATACATTTAATGACATATTATTTTTTTACGTATTTGTCTAATGTTTTTACTCCTATGAGTTTTTAGATTTTTGTCTATATGTGTGTGTTTGTGCCTCTGCAAATATATATACACTCACAGGTTTTTAAAATATATTTTTGTTTTTTATGTCTACGTAATTTTTATTTTAATATTTTTAATTAAAAAAAATTGTTGCATCATACTTTCCTTATGCTAGTCTAGGACTATAATAATGAGCAAACTCCCATCCGTCCACGTCATCATTAGAAGGCAGTTTTAATATGGAACAGAAACATGGAAGAGATGGCTTGTTGGTTAATTCTAAGCCACTTTTTATGTGCCATTTCCTAGTTCTCTTTTCTTCCAATTATCCTCATTGTTTGGAAGGGCCTGGTGGAGCAGCAGTGAATATATCCTGCTAATTTAACAATAAACATAACATCAAAAAACCCCCAAAGATGTTAAAGCAGTTAAGACCAACAATTTAAAGCCAGGGAAAGACTGCGTGCAGAAACATATACTGTACCGCTCTAATCTCTTTTAATAATTTTTTTTTACTGGAAAAGAAACAATAATGTTCCAACAGGGTAAGTCCCATGACTTCTGGCTAAAGTACATTTAAGTTCATACAGTCACATACTTTCAGAAGAAACTAAGCAACACATTCCACCCTTGACCTACTTTTTGTCAGCTCAGAAGCTAATCAG
>JAEANM010009411.1:0-16382 GCA_017656035.1 Myanophis thanlyinensis
CTGAATGGGCTGCTTCAACATAAGAAAAATTCAGGATACAAAGGCCACCCTGGAATGGATTAATTTCTTATCTTGAGATACCACTGTACAAGTTATAAATGTGAGGACTGGATGTGAAGTTATTTCTTCATCACTGCTGTAACTGCAAACTGTCACTAAACAAGACAGTTACTGAAGAAGGACTATCTGTATACCACAGGGCAGGAGCATCAAAAACAAGCTTCGCTTTCTGGGTCTTACTCAATGAATTACTATGTCGGACAATCCTGACAAACGTTTAGAGAATAAAAGACTTGGCTATAATAGGAAAACAGTTACTTGGACTCATTTTATTCTTGTGGCAAAAGATAAGCTTTACTAGATAATGCAGTCACTATTCCATATTTGACAAAGTTCGGGACTGATGGAAGAGGAAAAGATACCAAAAAAAAAAAAAAAAAGGAAATTCCATCAAAATATGACTACCAGTCCAGTATGCCATTGTCTCTAGAAGGTGCATTTATCTATATTGTGAGTGTAATAGAAGATGAGTTTAATTTACAAGCTGGAAAAAAAACAAAGACTAGAATATAGATAATTCTGCACTTACCTGTTGACAAATAATTCGGCTCAAGGATTGGATGCTCAGTAGGGTCTGAACTCTTCAGCTTCAGCATTCCTACACTGGTACTTCGCATAGGGCCAATATGGACCTGTAACAATCCAAAAAAGATCCATGGTATAAGGAGTCTAGGGGTTCATTATAGAATAACTAATGGGATTCATAGAAACTTGGAGTTTCATGAGTTATGTAGATACTGCATGGTTGATTCAGACAATAATTCCAGGTTTCAAAGCTTGGTTTCTACTTCTTTCACTACTCACTGGCTTTGAAATGAAAATCACATCTTGTAATAATTTGGAGCTCTTATATTCAAATGAGGGTAGTTAGTTTAATATTGATTAACAAACACAAGAGATTCACAAAACCCTTTACAATGAGAAGATGCCTTCTTAGAGTTATAGGATGAATTACATTGTCTGTATACTTAACTGAAAGAGAACCTATGTCATCTTGAGTTAAGCCTTCAGGCCAAAGGAATTGTGAACTATTTTCAAAAGTACAATATGCCTCTTTAATTATATGAACAAATGAACAAATATATTCCAGGAAAGTATTTCTGTCCAGTGGATATTCTATGTATAATTGATATTACGACTCACCTGATAAGCTTCCAACTTTGAAGCAACTCGCCCATGGTCAATCACCTGAGAAGGGAGGAAGTGGAACTGAATATCTGGGTGAGAAATGCCTGGACGACTTCTTATAAATCCACCAGTCTCTAAATGGGCAGTGGCTCCATCTCCTGAAAAATGGAATACCAAACACAGGATACATAAATAATGAAAATGGAAGAATGAGGATTTCAAAAAAATCATTTTACATTCCCTGTATTTTATATTACATTCTGCTTGAAACATTCATCACACACAGAAAAAGTTGTGTCTAAGTCTCATTACTTTTGTTGGAGTCTACTCGCAGGGCATAGTTACTACCTGCTTTTGGGACTGTCCTGATTGGATATTGCATCAAGCCATAATTTGCTGAACAAACCATAGTGGCCTTGGTCATAATAACATGATAACACAAACTATGGTTTATGAAGCAAGAGTGTTAGAGTCACATATGGTAATTCAAAACAAACTCAAATTATGTTGTACAGTAGCTTATGAAATAAAAGAGCACGTATCATTTATCATGAAAACATTCACAGTTCAAATAGGTTTTCTTTTCACCTTAGAAGTATAGTTCTTTTATAACATGAAATGTACTTTGTAATCGGATATAATTGCTTTTGTATATTATTTGATGATTTAAAATATTTAAAAATATATAATATATTCATATTAGTTTATTTTAAATTGCCATAGCTATCATAAAATTATTGTACTTGAGAATGTTAAGTTATGAACATGGTAGTATTTTATTACAGTTATTGACCAGCACACAAGAAAACCATTGCTCAGAAGAAAACTATTGCTACTGTTATACAATAGTAACAATAGTCATTTGTGCTTCTGTTCTAAACATTCTTTGTCTTGCTGCAACAAATCTTAGAATTCTCCAGAATTTCTAGAAACATTAACTTCCTGTTTGTTACAAGAGATTTAACAATTATGCATTTTTTAAAAACCCAGTGAAGAAACAAAATTCAAATTCTGAAAAACCCTTGATTTCCTTATCTGGAATGAAAATGTGTCGATTGAATCAGCTACAAGAAAAAATTATTATGAATGGACATCTTCATTAAAGCTTTATTTTAAAAGCTGATTTTATATCTCCAGCAAAATGAGAACACAACGACATATAGTTCTTAATCATACCTGTGGATTTCCAGAACCATTCAAGTCCAATTTTGATCATCTGAAGAGGCTTTTGTGATTTATAGAGTGTTAAGGCTTGAGTGCACTTTTGCTGTATGTACACTTCCAAATGATCTTGGAGATTCTGGCCAACCCCTATAGAAATGACAAGAAATGTCCAATATATGTACACTACAAATATTTACAACTGTATTTACAACCATATGGAATTGGGACAATGGAGCAGTTTGGTTTCAAAAGCAGAAAAGTCTTTCAAGTGTCCATGGGTGCCTACACAGCACTTGTCTGCAACTCTATAAATGAAATTGGTCTTTCCAGGGATTATATGACTATTAAGAAGGGGATTCATGTCATCCTAGGAAAGGACCCAGCTGATGTAAGGAGTTTTTGGCAGAGGCTACATGAACATCTCAAACACCTTTTACTTTCAAATCCAACACAACCTTACACGGAGTTATCTATCATACATACCTGAAAGATGGCAGACAACAGGGATTCCTAATTTTTTTAGCTCATCTGCATTTCCAACACCAGATAGCATAAGTAACTGTGGAGAATTTATGGCACCACCACTTAAAATAACTTCCTTACTAGCAAAAACCTGAAATAAAATAATGGCAATGTAATTATTTCTGATAGGCTAAAGTCAGTATAAAATAATGTTATTGACTAATAGCCCTCAGTTTTCATACTCCTGTTATATCCAGAAATTTTGTAATTAGACAATTTGAAATTATTAAAATATGCTCTATCATATATTTTTAAGTAAACTTTCCTCTTAAGCAATGCTAATATTTCCTGTCCATCCAAACTTATTTGCTAAACTTTTCTCTTTGTTAACGTAAATTATTCTTTGAATCAAAGGCTTTTATTGGTGCAAATAACGTATTGTTCTCCTTACAAATGCCTCTTTTTTCCTCCAAGCTGTATCTCACATAATAATCCCATTAAAATGAATGTTTGCTTTGTATTATCGACCAAAACAATAATTTCATCATGTATCAATGAAAAAGAATCCACATTCTGAAGATAAAAAAAAATATTGGGTTCTCACATTCTTCTATTGAATAGTCAGCGGCAGCACAAATTTACAAGTGACTAATAATATCCTTTATTTCTCTGAAAAACAGTTATCCCACAATGATCTCTTTTTCTTCAGACATCTGTTATCATCCTACTTCTAGAAGTTATAGGGTGGGGTGGGGGGAACATAAATGGAAAGCTGAAATTAACTCCATGTACAGAACGGATTGGTTGGTACCCACTATATTTTGATCAGGTTACTATAGTGCTTTCTTGAGATTAATACGTGATTTGAAGTGCCAGTTTGTATTTTGCTCTTTATTTCAACAATATAAGAAGCTTTACCACAACTCTAATGAGCCAGAAATGAAAAGTTAGTACAAGTTGATTGCTGGTTTATTTTCTTTTCAGAGTTGAAGAATACTGTATATTCTTACCTTTTTCTTTTCTCCATTTTTAATATACTCAATACCAACTGCTTTGGTCCCCTCAAACAGAACTTTTGTAACAAGTGTACTGACTTCTGCAGACAAGTTTGGACGTGATAAAGCAGGACGAAGGTACGCACTAGCTGTATTCCACCTTTTGCCTACAAAATACATGTTTTTATTGTAACAGTAACCAATACATATAATGTATGTTATCTCAGTATGGTAAACTGCTGTGAGAAAATCTGGTTTTAAATTTTTAATGAATAAAAAAAAATACCAGAATAATTTTATCTGTTCTACTGTGATTATAAATGTTAATAAATGTTAATAAAGATTAACATTCTTTAAAGTTATTATTGTAGTCCACAACTGGAGGTTCATTAAGGCAGAGCAATAATGCAAATTCGTTTAAAAAAGACAAAAAAAATGCTAAAACAATATAAAAAAATAAAAATAATAATATCCTGAATTATTTTCTGAGAAACAGAAAGAAAGTAAAGACTAACTGCAACTCAGCTGCAAATGGAGTCCATTTCATAGTTTGAGAAAAATATTTTATTACATGGCTGACAAGCAACTTTTTGAAAGTGGAGAAAAAGGCCACTTGTGATCCAGACTATCAGATAATCTGTAAAATAACCATTCTAAATCTTAACAATTTCTCAATTGAAATACAGTGGTACCTTGGTATTCATTGTTAATTGTTTCTGGGAGATGCGATAAATAGCAAAACAATGATTAACAACTAAATAATTTTTTCCCATTCAGAATAATGTAGTGAGTCACAAGGCAGCTGACAACAATGACAAGTTAAAGCTTGTACATTTAGTACCAAACAAACAATGAGTACCAGGACAAAATGCATTGAGTACCAAATTTGATGTGTTTGAAAGGTTAAGCACCAATATTGGTTAAGCACCAATATACCACTGTATATTGAACTGTGAGTCCTCCTTCCACAAAAAATGACAAGCAGATTTTTCAACGAGAGGCATCTTATCATGATATCATACACCACAGGTCCCCAACCCCCAGTCCGTGGACCAGCATGGGTCCACAGCATGCAGCTACCAGGCTGCACAAAAAAGTGAAGGGATGCAGGTAGCACGCAAAACCATGTCCCCTTGTGTCCACAGAAAAACTCTCTCTCTGGAATCAGTCCCTGATGCCTAAAAGGTTCAGGACCACTGCCATATATCACTTACAAGCCTTATCTTCTTGCTATGTGTGGGTAAAAACCAATTCAAAACCCAAACCTCAGTCTACCTCTTCAGTTGATTGACTGTAGGTTTAACATTGTCTTGATTTAGATTCAGTATACTTCTCTAGCTCGATATTGAGGAAGATAATGTTTGAGCACATCAAGATGTTCCTTGCATTCAAGTTACAATATCATATCAGATGTGATACTGATGATGCCTCTTTCTAAAATTCTAGATGAATTCCTCCTAGCAATTCCATACCGAATAATAAATAACTGAAAAAGGCCAAGACAGAGGCATGTAGAACACCGTATTGCTTATTACAAACAATCTCCATTTAGATTTTACACTAAGAAAGTCTGGAATCTCCTTGAATAATGATGCTATAGTTCAACTCTATTGGAGAGTCCATAAGGGATAGCATGGGATTGAAGGCCAACAAGAGGTTTTAAGAGAGTAGGGCTGCACTCAGCCCTTTCAACTCATAGTAAAAAAATCTACCAAAGTGATTAGAGTGGTCTTAAATCAACATGCATCCAAATGCATAAGGGACTGTGTCAGCTGTCTCCTCACATTCACTTGTGCTTCGATAGCATGCAGTGACAGTCTGCCATGGGCTATGAGGAGGGAATGCTATGAAAGTAATGGTTACTTGGGGAAAATGAGAGTAACTACTGCATCCCTCCCCCAATGCTGCTTGTTGTATCTCCCCAAAATGGTGTTTCAAGATCACCTGGCTGGGAGAAAATCACAGCTGCATACCAGCCTACCCTGGAAGTGACTGTTCTGAAAATATCTTGCATGAACTTGATCAGTCACTGTGGGAGGGGGCAGTGATGAGGGAGGGAAGGGAGGGAAAAGTGGAACTTAGGGATTTTAGCCTGCAATTCTCCCAATTCTGGCTATGCACTACTGAAATGCACTTGATTTCTAATAAAACCATACTTGTCTGAACAAATGGAGCCAAGGATCACTTCTATTTAGAGAATAGGTGTGACAGATGGTTATGATTTTATTTAACATTTCCCATAGCCAATGGGTGTCAAATGACTATAAAATCTTTAAGTCTGGCACACAGTACTGGCCCTAAATCTATATTGTTACTATATTCTGGGTTTAACTCAGGCATCCATTTCTGTTTTAACAGCTGCCATCGTGGACAATTATAATTACCTAAGGATCAAGCAGAAACAATTTAAGTTGCCGTTCTGGATTTGTATGCCAAACCACTTGCCTTGGCCAAGAAGTATCTACCTTTCCACACAACCTTTAAAAATGAAACAGGTTAAACAAAAACCAGATAGTTAATGTGTTATCATTCAATTGTTGCTCTGTTGTGTATTTAATGTGGAAAATTGGGCTGTCAGCCAAAAGAAACAATTCCTCTGAACCAGCAAATGAGTAAAGTTAATACTAGCTGTGAGTTTATAATGTATTTATTTATTTATAAAATGTATAGGCCACTCATCTTACCACAGGGTAATTCTGGGAAGCTTACAATAAAAAAATAAAAACTATATAAAACAAAAACATAAATAAATTAGTATAATCCCATATTCATATTGATTTATCAGGATTAAGCATTTCCTCATGGGTATTTTGTTAGGTATATGTATAGGCACTATGCTGGCAGGAGGAATACTTCAACTTTGATTTTTGTCCAGAGCATTTTGTAAGACAGAGATACTCTTCAGAAACATTAATTTTATGATATAGCCTGCAATGTCAGTAGTAGTTCTTGCCCCTCCTCCAAAGTTTCATACCTCTGGTCTAGTCCAAACTCTTTCTCAACGCATATTATGAGGCCCTTAAAGGAAAACACAAGCAATTATGGGCTTTTTTTCATTATGAAAAAGTTTCCAAACCATTTTAAGATTTACAAAGACTGGTGTTCATGGCTACTACATAATATGGCTTCCAAACTGAACATGTTAAAGCTAACCTTTATGTATTGTCATATCCATCCAGCCAAAGCCTTCTTGTTGAAAACCGTTCATATCGTCTGTGAAAGGGTACCCAGCTTGCTGAGCTGCATCCAGGAATGCGCAATGAAGAGGGTTTTTTGTTTTTCCCCTTGACACATGAAGAGGGCCGCCCCCTCCTCGATAAAGATCAGCCCCCAACTCATGAGTTTGTGCTTTCTTAAAATATGGCAAACAGAATTCATAGTTCCATCCAACAGCCCCTTCTTTACTCCACCTGTTATAATCTTCTGCATGGCCCCGAATATACACCATGGCATTGAGGGATGAGGAACCACCCCAGACTCGTCCTCTGGGCCAATACAGGATCCGGTTATCCATGTGTTTTTGAGGTGTTGTATGGTAGAACCAGTTATATTTTTCATCACAGAGATTGTAAGTTAAAGCAGCAGGCATATGAATCTTCCACAATAATTGTTTGCTACCTAAAACAGTATCTTTTGGACCTGCTTCAAATAGCTTCACAGTGTTGTGAGGATCTTCAGTCAATCGGTTGGCTAAAACACATCCTGCAGACCCAGCTCCAACTATTATATAACTGAAAGAGTCCATATTTTTAGAATTAACTGGGGAGGATGCCTGTGAAGATCTCATCTTTTGTCCATGGAACGCTTTTGACCTCTTCAATATGCATCTTTGGAATAATTCTTTGTGGGCTTGACAAATAAAGCCATGCTTCTGAAAACCTTTGATTAAGAAAGACATTGTTTCCTCTGCTATTTTAGATATAGTCAATTTGGGTCCAAATGTTCTGACCTAAAAAGGGGAAAAATGATCTTGATAAAATGAAATGTAAAACAAAAAGAATTGATATATAGTAATGAACGATATAAACTATATTTAAGTCACTGTATCATTTAAAATGGCTTAAATCACACATATTTTAAGCACAAAAATTGAAATATTGGGAGACACAGGATAAAAGACATAAAATTTGAATTTCTTTTAATGGATTAGTGCACATTACTTTGAAACCTTTGCCATTGAAAAACTTCACTTTATGGATTGTTAAAGAAAACACATTGTAGTTCCTCACTCACATTTCACCCAATTGTGACAAAACTCATCTGTTACTTTGCATTTCTCAAAAGCCAAACCACTTTCAATATTACTTCTTATTCACTAGTTGTATTTCTCTTTTTTATGAATATCTCTTTTCTTCTGGAGAACTGTGGGGTATCAGGGGAATGGAAATGTCTGAGGTAGGTTGGTATGAGTTCTTTCAAAAAGACAAAAGTTTGACTTATGTATATTGTCGTCCCCCCCCCCCCAATCCACTTTCAAACCATCCTACTTTTTTCTCCTACCCCCATTTTTGGGCATTGATTCTCCTGATATGTATTCAGAAGCATGCATTAAATCCAGTTAAATCCAATATGGATTCAAATGTCTATCTGATGACTGTGGAGAAAGGTCACTGCATGCAATGGTTCTAGTGCTCAGGTTATGCAAAGCAGTAGGTTTTGGGTAGATTTCCTCCTTGAGCCAGGAACTACTATTTGTTTTTATTTACTGCACTGAGCTCAGAGTCGCAAGGCAGCAGACATGGTGAATCCCCTCATTTTATCTTCTTGCCAACCCATGAGATTAATTAGTAGTGTGAGAATGATCTCTCTGATCCAGGCGGAATTTGAACCTGTCTCTCATCAGTCCTTGTCCAACATCCAGCACAGTACAGAGACCGCACTCCCTTTTTAAATTTTAAGTTGTAAACACTGAAGAGACACGGTTAAAGTCCTGTTTAAAGTCCTATTTAAAGAGCTATGAGGTTTAAGCAACCAAAAGCAGGCAAAGTCTGAAATGCAGAACCGAGATTAATTTCATGCAGAACAATACTTCTAGTTTTAATTGATTTTCGGCAAACCCAAAGGGGGGCGAGGGCAGCGCGAATATGACAAAAATTCTCATACAAGCACTTTGGATGCTTTGTCTGGGAAAAGCTTCTGATTTCACAGAAATCCATATGATGGTATACCAGCCACGGTAAACCCCCCTCGTTCACATCGCCCACCCTCCTTCGCTTAAGCGCAAAGACTCCCGGCATCGGTTCCACGGACTAAGAAAACTGGCCCTTTCCTTTTCCTGAGAACTTTTCTACAATCAGGGGAGGGAGGGATTTGTACTCGTTGTACAAGAGAAGAACGGCTTCTATTTAAGGCCGGCTGAATTGCGCAGACAGATCCAACTCGGCTCGTTGCCCAAGCGGCTTTGAAACGCCGGGGGAGGGGGTGGGCGGAGCCAACAGAGATCGTGTTTCTCTGGCAACCCAACCCACTCCGCCATGCCGAACGTTCTCTCTCTTTCATTCTCTCTCTCCTCCCCCCCCCTCCCCCAAACTCTGCCTCCTTCCATCAACGCCCTCTGCCAGCGGAGCCACGCCTAGCCGCCACGTGCCGCTTCGCCACACAACGGTTTGTCGCGCGCCGCTCCGTCTCCCGGCGGTCCTGGCGCTTCGCTTCATACCTCGCAAAACTCCCACCGGCCGGGCTCCTCGAGCGGCCGTCAAGAGGAGCGGCAATTTTTCGAGCGCCGACTTTGGGCTCTGCTGACGGGCATCTGCCCGGTCCAAAGAGCAACCGGGCAGGCACTAGAAGGAGGCGGGCTCCTGCGGGGGTTGGACTGCCAGGACCCTCCAAATGAGATAAATAGAGGCGCCTCGTTCTTCTCCTCCCTCTTTTAGTTCCTAGGAAGGAGTGCGCTGAGAAAGGTCCTGGATGACATTACTAGGCGGGCCAGCCCTCCGAGGTGTAGTGGTCGCTAGCAGCGTTTCTAGTGCGGTAATATTGTAGACCTCTGAGTTCAGGCCGGTTGCAGAGAAGCGTCTTGAATAAATGTCTTTTTTTCTCCGTGTCAGTTCTCACCTGCATCAAAATGAAAGATTTTCTAGCAGAAAGCAGTGTATTCTTTCAGTTTTTCTTCTTCCCCCCTCTATGCTACAGTGATACTTTTACAAGAGTAATAAATTCAATAAATAGATTTTAGTAAGTCCAGACTTGATTCTGTGTGTCTTGACTTAAAAAAAAAAACCTCTTATCTCTTATCTGTCCTGGTGTGGAAGGAGCTGACCTCTTCCCTACTTCAAAGTTCCCCTCCCACAGTCTAACTACACAAAAGGATACTTTTTTAAAGTTTAGTGTAATCTTAGTTAATCAGTGCATTTATAAAACTGATAATTGGAAATATAATAAAAGTAAGAAAACAGAGTGAAAATGCTGCTTTATCTTGTCAAAATCCTTTTCTTGCTGCTTTATCTTGTAAAAAAAAGCCAGCTTATTATCTAATCACAGCACAAATGTACCTTGGCAATTTCCTTCTGCAGTGGTACCACCCATGAATGAGCCATCCTTAAGTCATAGTTATCTGTCTAAGTTTAAAGGTAAAGTTTTCCCACTTATGCCAGCAGCAATCTACAGCAAGAACAAGGTAAGCATTTTGCTGTTTTATTGATTGTGTAGTTAGGTGATTGGAGAGGAGAAAAGACAGTATGACATCTTATTGACCACTCCTTTTCCCCAAGATCTTGGGCTTTCCCCGCTTACACTTTCTGACTTTTTCCTCAGGTGAGCTACAAAACCCACAGCCCATCAAACATAGCAGCTGAGAAAGCAACCACAGATTTTGAGATAACAAACTTGGAAATGAAGTATTTCTGATAGATGACTAAATTTACATGTCTAGCCATGTAAAAAAAATCATCAGCCAATTTCAAGTGTCCCACTAACTTTGGATGTTGATAAAGCGGTGGACAGCAGAACCAGCAGACAGAAGAATCAGAGGTTAACTGATACAGGGGGTTTAGTCCTCTACAAACTCAAAAGCAGGATACCATCATTTGGTGGCAAGCCAGAACAGATGATATGGGGCAGGAAAGGGATTGGCAATGGCCCAGAAAGTTTTATGCCAAATTCAGCAAGCCTACTGAGCCACCTCTGCTGTATTTTTCCTGCTTTGTGTCAGTGAAATATGATACAAATGACATGGAAGGCTGCAGGATCCCAGGGGTTGTGAGTTTGAGATCACTCTTTTAATGGGGAAAGAGACTCGTTCTTTGGACATCCAGTTCAAGTCTTGACAACCTAGCCAATCTGAAATGTCTAAATATAATGTAGGCAAAAAGGTGTACATTTCTGTTATTAGAAATACTGAATTTGGAAATTTGAATCTTCAAATATTACTCAGTTAAACCTAGCATGGGCAATGATGAGGTATGTCAGCAGTTTTGGTTCAACAATATCTGGAGAGGCAGAGGTTCCCTGTCTCTGCTACAGCATATGTCACACAACTATTAGCTGAATGAACAGCAAGAAAGGCCATTCACAAAATGTGAGACGACAAATAAAAAGATAGTCCTTAACATGGTTTAGAGCACGGGTGTCAAACTTGATCACGTCACATGACATATTGCGACGTTTTTTGCCTTTATGGAGCTGGGGTGTGGGACGGATGCGCATGATGCATCCATCCCACAGGCTGCCATTTTGACACCCCTAACTTAGTCTCTGAAGTTATGATAGATCCACCCCAAAGCGACTTACAACCCATTTTCAAAGTTACAATAGCTGCCCCCTGCCCCCTGGTTATATGTTGCATTTTGGGCACTAGGCAACTGGCTCATTTTTATAATTGTTTGCAGCACCTTGCAATCATGACTATGATTTGCAATGTATTTTTGCCAGTTTCCAGTATTTACTTTCAGTTTCTTGTAAAAACATCCATTGGGGAAAATCAATTTGCTTAAGAACAGCCACAAAAAATGTCTCATCAGATAATACCTCACCTGATCAATGCAATGACTTATGACTGTAATTCCAGGATCAATTACAGTTGCTGGTCTAGGACTCTACAGCTAGAAAGGCTGCAGTTGCTGAGAGAACTAAACTGAGAAAAATGAAATGTAGCTTATCTTTGTATGCAAACGGATGTTAAATACTCTCTTATTCTTAACTTAAGCTAGTTATGTAAATCACAGAAAGTCAGTTTTTCCACTATAGCAGTTTATGTCTGCTACAGAAAAACAGGAGATAAGAATAGGAACTTCTCTTTAACAGTAAATGCTTTTCTCTCACATCCCCTGCACCAGGCAATACATTCAGAAAATTGTTAGAGAAATTATTAGTCCTTTTCATTTGCATAAACAAATACAATTTATTTTCTATGCAAATATACATTGTGCAGAAAGGAACATTCAGGTAGTAAAGTCTGAGTCTAAACCATACCCTGAAGTGTGACAAAAATAGGTATTGACTTCTGTTCTGGAAAACTATTACAAATATTTTCATATTATGAAAATGGCTATGTTCATCTGAAGGATGCATTCCTCCACAGCAAAGCCACCTGAAATTATAATGTATCCCTACTTCAATTCTGACCTTTCCTTTAACCTTTATTATCTGAATCTTCAAGTTCAAACCTTTGTCAATGCACAACATGCGTACAATGAGATTAGCTGACTCTCCCTTAGTGCATCCCCCCCAATACAAATACAATCACAGTAAGAAAATCTCTGACCCAGTAAATCATACTAACAACACACAATCTTCTATATTTACATGCGCATAACATTACATTCTAATATATTGCACCAATATGGACATGTTACACTTCATACTGGCCCTGCAAGTCTATCATACTGTATACAGTACTTATGATGTTATGTTGCATTCAGGAGTCTGACTGCCCATGGATAAAAACTGTTCTTCACCCTGGCTGGCTATGCTTCAATATCTCCTGCCTGATGGTAGGAGAGTAAAGAAGTGCTGACCAGGGTGTGAGTTGTCTCTGAGGATTCTTCTCACTCTTCTAAGACAGCAAGTCCTAGCAATTTCATCTAGTGGTATCGGGGCAGTCCATGATGTTTTGTGCTGTGCTCATCACCCTCTGTAGTGTCTTTCTATCCTTTGTTGTCAAGTCAGTATATCATACCGTAATGCAAGAAGAGAGGACACTTTCTATTGTGGACCGGTAAAAGGAGGTCATCTCAAGAAAATAGACCATATTTGATTGTTTAGCACTGAGCTAAAATATTAAGACTTATTTTTGTGGAATGGTAGAGGGACTTTACCTGATTAAGTTTTGCTGAAGCTTCAAAACTAAGTTTCCCTGTATGCAAATCTGAAAGCTTTCTTCAAGGGAGAGATTTATGGGGGAGATTATAAGTGAATAATATTTATTAATTAATTAAACTTGTATGCTGCCACATTCCCAAACACAGTAGAATATCTGTATAGCATAGGACAACCAGCCAAGATTTGATCAGTAATATATTGCATTTAAAAATTAAGGGGTCAAAAATGAACATTGGATTAATGGATACATGAACAAATAGTCTGATATTTTGTTATATGAATATTTTACTAAAATAGGTACACAAGTTCAAAACAGAAACTCAACCAATCTTTTACAAAGGTTCTATTTATTCAATTGTCACTTTTTTCTAAAGATATGGATCTCAGGCCCCAATCATATTTTATGCATTTTTTCAACATTATCCATGTAGTATTCATATCTGATGGAACAGGCAATTATCTGAACACAAAATGAAAAGTTAGCTCTCATTTGAGTTTTATAACAAGTTATTCATTCATAAATGAGATTAAATACTTAAAATCAATTTGCATTTTACAACATTCAAGGAGCTACGTCATTTTATTAAACATTCCTTTAAAATGCATTTGGTGACAATGTACAGATGAAGAGATTTGTTGTGTTATAAGCTTTGGGATTGGGTGTATGTATGTGGATTTAGGTGCAAATGCATCTTTTTGTCATCTTTCTGGAATATCAGGGTAATATTGTGGTCTTTGTGTAGTATTAAGAATTCTACAGAATTAGTTTAGTTCTCCATTAAAAGTTGCATAAGTGACTTCAATTTTGAATTTCTTTACAACCTGATAAAGTAGGTTAGGATGAGGGGAAGCAAGTGGCCAAGTAAATAATGATTTGAAGTTGAGCTTTCATATAGTCTACAGCCAAAACACTAGTGAAACATATAAGTATATATTAGTGTATTGGCTGCGCACCACCAGGGATACTATAGTAATAACTCAATTTCAAGAATATCTGTCTATAAGATACAATATACCTTATCATAAAAAAGATACGGCTAATTAAAAATTGTGAACAAATGATGCAAAAGAACATTGTTAATGATAATAACAATACAGTAATAAAGGGAAAATGCAGTGGGCACCATTGGCAGCTATTGTACCTTGCTTCCTCAAGCCCTGCTCCCTCACCCTAAGTTTCTGCCTTCCAGCCGGAAACTAAATAATGCAATCAATAAGTCTGACATTTTCATTTAAATTACCCCATCCCTTAACACCCTCTGAAAATTAAGAGGGCAAAGTTGAAGAAATTACCAAAGAGGTGCTGCTCTACCAACATGATGCAACAGGTTCTTTAGCCTGGGAAGCCTAAAAATTCTGCCCCAGTGTTTCTCAATCTTGGCAGCTTGACAATATTTGGACTTCGGTTCCTAGAATTCCCCAAGCAGCATTCTGGGAGTTGAAATCCACCCTTCTCCAAGCTGCCACAGCTGAGAATCGCCCAGGGCGATAATCTGCCTGTTTCTGCTCCTCGGTTTCGAAAGGCAGCGTGCGACCGGATTCTTATCTCTTTCTCTTCTAACCCAAATTGGCAGCGCTCCCTCTGAGCGGCGAGCTCCCAACGGAGCTATAGGTTGCGATAAGGCACGGGGCGGAGGAAAGATATAAATGCGGCGGGGAGGGAAGCCCAGAGGATGAGTCGTCTTCCTCAAGAGGCGAAGCGAGAAGAGCGAGCCAGCCGGCTAGGACTGAGCTCCTGAAAGAGTTAGGCCGGGATGAAGGCTGCGGCGTGGGTGCTGCTGAGCTGGGTATTGAGCGGGAAGAGCTTCCAGGGAGAAGCCCAGCCGGTAAGTGATGCCTCAAAAGTGCCAGCGCTTTTTCTTTCTTGCGTTGGCTTTCAGCCTTGCTCCTCCCCTGCTCGCCGTAGAAATTCGGGAAGCTTTGAAGATCAGGCGTTTGAACTTCTGTCTGGAAAGCGGCTTTCAACCCATTCGGCCTGCCTCTGCTTAGGAGATGTTTGGTTGTCGCGCAGGGCTCTGAGAGAACCAATTCTGCTGAAGACTTCAGCAGAAATACCTATGAAATATGGTTTATCTAATTTGTATACAGTACAGTTGAAATATCAGCAACAGTCTATTAGCATGGCATGCTTTAGGGAAAGTAATTAAAAAACAAGAACTGAATTAGCCTCAGCCTGGTGCAAATAAACTTTTGAAAAACTTTATTCTGAAATTAGGAATTGTTTTTGAGTAAAAATGATCAGAGATTGGGGATGAGATGTTTTCTTGATCGACTTGTAAAAAATCCAATAATTTCTGGGTTAAAATACATATAATGGTACAAATTTTTTAAAAGATCAACGTTCAGCTGAAAACAGTACTTGTCTTGTTGGAATTAAAGGACAACGATTAAAAAGAGCCATGGAAAATTATTCGTTGTATATGATTCCTGCTGCAAGGTATCTTCCATTATCATTGGCAGGCTGTTACCTACATTTTTACAAGTTACGGGTTTAATGAATATTTTAAAAATATTGTGATTTTTTTATTAAATAATGCCATATCCATAGCTAACAGTAGATTACTTTCTTAACCCATTAGTTTGAGACCACATTTCACTGGCTGGTTAACATCCATTTTGTCAGTGGTTTTTTTAGGATTGAAAAAACGATGAAGGTGAAAGAAGGAGTCCATTTACCGCAGAATATAAATGCAATCATTAATAAGTCAGCATTTCCAAATCTTTTTAGCACTCTAAAATTGGCTTCCTCAGTCAGTCATTCACTCATTTCTATAGCTGCCCATCTCAATCAATGACTCAGGGCAGCTTACAATTTTCCTAGAAAGTAACTATTATATTTTCTTTTAATCTTGGCTTTCTTTTTCATTACAGCATATCAAATGCTATGAAGAAGATGGTATGTATAAATAAGATGTGGTTTTAGATGTTAAAATTGTTAAAATTCTGTTGCATGTATTGGATATTCATGCACCCCATTGCCATTGTAGATGCTTTAAAATATAATCAATACATGAAGTCTTTTTGACCTTTCTAATCAATGTACGAGGGCTATCCACAAAATAGATTACGTCTATTACAAAATAAATTTCGTCTGTAGTAAGAAGGGGTGGAGCTAGCACGGCCATCTTTGGTCTGTGTGTCCACTGCTCAGTCTGCATCTAGTCGTGCTAGTGGGAGGTTCGTATCGTTGTCCGTTATTTCACAGCAAATGTTTGAAATGTGTGCTGCAATTGAAAAGCCCTCCAGTTGTGAGGTGCGATCAGTGATAAGGTTTTTGTTGGCAAAAAAACATAAACTGATTGAAATTTTTCAGCA
>JAEANM010009412.1:0-16380 GCA_017656035.1 Myanophis thanlyinensis
TATTCTATTATATTCTATTCTATTCTATTCTATATTTGATTCCATTCCATTCTTCTTGGATGAAAAATCAGTTCTGAGAAAGGAGAAACATACCGAACTCACAAGCACTACTATTTGCTAGCCACCATTCATTTGCAACAGATCTGCATGGAATCTCTGTCCAAGGTTTTACAGAAAAAGATGGAGGTTGTGCAACTATAATTGCACAGGCAATCACTTCTTTGCATGATTCTAATTTTATCAGGCTAATAACCATGCAACAAAATGTAGACTTTTCTTTCCAGAAGAAGTGTCAAGAGTTTTCTTGTTATTATCTCAGAACTTATTCTTTTTAATTTACTCAGTCCCCATGGAAATTCTGTTGACTTTTTTTTATTTTGTGGATGGCATAAATGGAAGACAGATTTTATATTTGCTCTCTTGTTACTGAGCTTCTCATTAAAAATGACTGATGCTAGCTTACAGCCTACTTTGTATGCTGTAAGCCTATATCATGTCCAAAATTTGTAACAACACAACAGAAAAGAAATAAGTGATATTCATACTTATGGCAGATAGAGCTCATGTTCACATTTGTTTTTATTTCAGTATTGTCAGATGCATGTTAGCATCCACATAGCATAACTTTACAGGTTTAGCAGGATAGTCATCTCATTTTAATTGTGATTTTGAAGTATATAATATGCATTAGAAAATAATTAGTGTGGCTTTGGTGTCAACTGCAGATAAATTACTTGAGCCATCATGAATTCTTTAATTCATGACTAGAGATGTTACTAAATTGTTTTGAAATGGAAACTGCAAGCAGCTTTATAAATCACAATAAGTAATGTACAATTGAAATGCTCTGGAACAAATTACTAATATTTTTCTCTTGTTTCTTGAAAACCTCTCTCAAATGAAGAAGAGTTCCATCCTATAGGAAAACCAACTGACAATATGGTATAGCAATTAAGAATTAAGAGATACATTCATCTATGGAAGGTCACTGGATAACTTAGAGGTGGCTATTATTTTTCTTGTAGCTCAGCCTATCTAATAGGATTGCTGTGTGAATAAAATGAAAGGAACTACCATGTAAGATATCTTGAGATCCTGGAGAGAAAGTCTGTAAATCTACCCACCAACCCACTTGGTCCTCTGCTTCTGCCAAATAAGCCAAATAAGCATTGATTGGCTTGTCCCACCTTTCCCATTGAAAAGATAAAAAGCCCAACATTTTAAAATGGACTCGAAGCTGACAAATATAAAAACTAAATCTCTCACCTAGATCATTCAGAATGTGAAAGTTTTATTGGTTTTAATGATAACCAAGAATGAATAGGCTAGAACAATTAAAGATAATTCTTAACTAATACTTTTTTTCTGTAGCTAACTCCATACAACACTTGGTTAACATAACCAGGGTTTACGCAATTATCCAAGGTTCACATGACAGACAGAGTTTACAGAATAAACCAGGCCAAAATATGAATGGCCTGGTATGTGTTGGTATATGATACCAACACATAAAATTAAGAGTCTAATTCTTAAAGCCAAAGGCAAAACACAGGTGGCAAAAGAAATTAAAAGAGAACAGCATCACAAAATTAGAAAAAATGGAAAATATGTCTTTATTTTATTGCCTTTTCCTCTTTATTCATAGGGTCAGTAGCCTATCACTGTGCTAAAACTACTAGATATCAATTAGTCTGTTTTCATACAAGAGGATATTTAAAGTCGGCCACTCAGGCTAAGGGCCTTTTTTCTTTTGTACTTAACCATGATACAAACATGCACGGCAACTTTTTCTGCGGTGTCCTCTCTGACATTTACTTTATTTATCAAATTTATATGGCCACCCACCTCTCAGAAGTAATCAGAAGATTACTATGGCTATGTACAAAAAACCCAACCAATGAAATATTGTATAGTATAAAAACCAGTTTGAATAGTTAAAATAAAATAACATGAGTAAATAATTAATATGAGTAAAAACAAGATTGCAGGAGGATTGAATTAAGACATTTTACTGGTGCAACCCATAAGTGGCCACTCTACTGCCAGGGATTCGTAGGCCTGAAAACATATTTAAAGGTTTTGTTTTTTTTAAAGCTATAAGGGTGGGGCCAACCTCACTTCAGGAGATAATGATGTTCCAGAAGGTGGGTCCTACAGCAGAAAAGGCTCATCTCCTAGGCTCCAGAAAGAACTCCTTAACGTGTCTCTCCTGCAGGATCTGAGGATATGGGTAAATGTAATGGGGGAGGAAGTCCCTCAGATAATCTGGCCTCTTGTTATGAAAACTTAAAAGATGAAAACCAACAACTCTAAAGTGTCCTCAAATAACTTAGCAGAAAGCAATGCTCCAAAAGACAATCAACAGCACTTGGGAAGTATATCAGTGAGGAGTCAATAATAATCATCAACAACTATTCAACAGTCTGTCACCTGTTTTAACTGAGCTATAGATATATCATTTTCACTGAAAAAAAGTTAAGGAAGATAGAAACGAACAGAAACTAATATAAAAGAAAAACAAAAACAAAAAAAATCAAGGAAAGAGTTAAAAATGCAAAAGCAAAGAAAAAAAAGAGACACAAAGAAGCTTCCAATCTTTTTACAGCAGATATAAGGACAATGATAAATTTATCTCTTGCTCTAGAGTTACAAATAACTTGTTTCCTTTGGTTTATTCTTTCTAATCAAAACTATAAATCATAAGTTCATTTTTTTGTTTCAAACAATACAGGGTTTTATAAGCATTTCCAGTCAAAAATAAATAAAGATATTGTTTTTTCTCTGATCAAAAAAAGTCAATTTGGCAAGTTCCATCATTTTCACCAACTGATCCTTCATTGTGGGAAGCACGAGATCTTTCCATCTATGTGCATACAATAATCTCTTTGAAGTTTTCATGTATAAAAATAAAGTTTCATGATTTTTTCAAGCTGTTTGTCTATTAGTCCCAAAAGAAAAGACTCTGGTTTAAATTGCATATTAAATCTTTGGGATCAATGTATGTATTTGAATCCAACACTTTCTGGCCTTTTTACATATCTACAGAACATGAAAAAGATGTCCCTTCTTCTTGTTCACATTTTCAACATAATTTTGAAATAATTTTAAGTATTCTATTATATTCTAATATATTCTAATATATTAAATATTTAAATAATTTTAAATTTCATGAATCATGAAAAATGTCAATGATACAGCATTCTATATAAAAATATTTTTAGGATTATCACATTAGTATAAATTTCAATCCTTTCAGACATATTTCCCATTGTTCCATTTTATATTAAAATAAAAATAGCCCACTTTATCATACATTCTTTCACTTGTTCTGCAGTTTTAAATTTCAATTAAGTTTATATGTTTTAGCAATTACATGTTCATCATTTGATTTTATTCCAAATTCAGTCTTACAATCTTCAAAACCATAAATTGCTTTGTTTACTTTAATTTTTTCTAATAATTGAAAATAAAAAAACTAAAGGATAAAGCAAATATAAAAAGATAAAACAAGTATATCCTTCTGTCACCAGATTTTCTCTTATTTTTATTTTACATTTTTCTTGATAAAATTATAGTATCTCACAATAAGTTAGTCATTTGTTTTCTTCTTAATTCTTATCCAATGCATCCAATGCATACAATGCTGTCTGTTCTAAGAACCACAAAGGTGTTTTCAAGCACAACATGGATTTGTGCCTTTCTGATATAGCATATTTAACATAATAATTTTTAAAATCTACAATAACCTTAACTTTATCGTATTACAAACATTCATACCACCCAAATCTCAGGTTGTGTTCTTCTACTTCCAGAAGCTTTTTTTCTCACAACATTATTTCATCTAAAGAAGTGGAAGGCTACAAAATACAGTTTTAAATCAGGTAAATCCCCCTGTTTGTATCTTGTAACCCCTTTTATTTAATTCCTATCACACAAATTTAAATAAGCATATCATTCTGCCATTGTTTAGATGGTGCATCAGTTGTCAAAACAGGTATTGTCTGAAACAAGCAAAAAACCACTTTAGGTGAAACATTCATTTTAGTCACAGAAATTCTCCCCAGCAATGACAATTGTATTTTCTCCTATCTTATCTTTTTAAACTCCATTACATGTCTTCACATAGTTCATTTGAACTCCACATAGTTCATACAGTTCATATTTGTCAGAGTGATATCCAAATATTTTACCTTCTTCTCAATCTTGAAACCCATTTTATGCATTAATTCTGTTTGACCTTGTATCTTTATATCTGTTAACATCTTTATCTCCTGTATGATCATCTTTAAGCATGCTAATGCAGCACATTCTTTTAATTTGCTGATTAATGTTTCAATTCTCTTTAAAGGATCTTCCAGAACCAATATCAAGTCATGTGTTTTGGTTTTTCTCATTTCAGTCTCTTTTCTTTCCATGACTGAACTCTGCCAAAATACCTGCCCCTATGACTTCATGAACTCATTCATGCAATTATTTTGGGAAAAATATGGCAGTGGTTTATGATTGACTCATTTCAAGATGTTTGTTTGACTTTGGCAGAGCTAAAAAGTGCTAACTGTGATCAATATGGCAAATATTTAGCAGGAAGATCATCAGGAAACGTCTGCACTGTAGACGATAATGGAAGTTAAAAAAAGTTAGATAATTGTCAAATGCAAAACACTTTTAAAGAGTGGTGCTTTAAAAATCCTACTATAGTGAAATCTTTACATACATATATTAAATTAGTCTTCTGAATCTGTTCAACATTTCTTCTTCCATACTATACGTGAACCCTTGTTTGAACTGTCATGATGAATCTTTCAAATGTTTGAATATCAGAAAGAACAAATGAAAATAAGTGTGTTTTGTATAGATGCGTTTAAAACTTTTCTTTTTAAATGGTAAAGAAAAAAAATATTTGGGACACTTCCATTTTCAACTTGTGTTATACCAAGAAATTTTCACAGACTCCAACCCAATCAGGATGAAATTGTACCATAGTAGAATACAACTCGAAATGGTTTTTAAAAGAACACGTCTGCTATTCATTAAAGCTGCTGCCGCTTTTTTTCCCCTGTGGACCTGAAGAAAAGATCCTGCTCAAGTGTCACTTTAATAAAACGAGAATTATAGAAAAAAAGAAAATGCTACCTTTATTAGTAACAGATAGGCCCAAAAGAATTCTTCTGAACCATTTGCACATTTCCAGTAGAAAATGTATTCATGATTTCATGTGTGTTTATATTAATAACAATGCATGATACCATTTTATTACTTTTCTACAGTTGATTTGCTTGCTTGATTATTTATACTCTAGTTATCATTTTTGCTCTTACATGAGCCACAATGACTTGAAATACTTGCTTTCTCTTGGGAATGAAAAATGAAGTTTGAAAGAATGCTCATTATTTCCTTGGTATGTGTTGACTCCATGGATTCTTCATCTGCCAAAGTAAGAACTCTGGATTGTGTTCATCTAGAGACTTCTGGTAAGAGAAGTAATTGATCAAATCAACTCACTCTAATCCCACACAGACTGCTTGCCACCACAGCTTGTTAACCTTCTACACAAACAGTTTATTTAGCTTTCAGAATGACATCATGGAAATCACCTCTAATACATCAAATGGATATGAGAAGAAACTCAAATGCAATCTGTCTCAAAGCTCTGTTATTTTAATGATTAAAACTTGGGGCTTTTAGTGCACAGTGATTTTAATTTATACAAAGTAGTCTCATCATTAGAAAAAAGGGTTACACTTTTTGTAGGATGGATTTGATATTATGAATCTTTTGAATAAATACAAATTCTGTGAAAAATATTCAGTTAAAAAAGCTAAAGAATATGTTTATTTTAAGCAAACATATTACTGTTTAATAATAATAAATTTATTTCCCAAATGTATCTTTCATTGCTTATTTCGACGTGTTTGGAATGGCTTATTGTAGATAGATCTGAATGCTATAAGGCCTCTTTTGGCTTTATTAAAACTAGAAATACCGTGATAGTTAGCCAGCAGTCCTTCCTCATCATCTGATATTAATTAAGGTCAGTTATTCATATTGAAACAAAACTATGTAATCTGTACACACAAAAAACTCTGCAGTTTAAATATCTAAATGAAATTCAATGGAGCTTTCTTTCAGTAACATCACAGGTCTGGCTTGTAGAGCATCAGATATGTTCAGAAGTTTTGCATTTTCATTATGCCTCAGTAGTGTTTGTTTTAATAATTTACTTTGTGATTATCAGAATGAAAATTTAAATCTTTTATACAGTAGGATTTGGTAGCAGTCAGCCATGCTTTGGTGATAACACAATTAGAGTAATACTTTATTCAATGCTATGCATGATAATTTTCAGTTGTGCAAAATACATGATATAGGTGTATACCTATATGATGTAGGTGTATACTTTAACTGTATGGAGGAAATGTACAGGAAGATGTATATTCCTGTATGTACTGTATATTCAAGAAGGCTATCTCTGCAGACATAGAATGAAAGGGCGTATGCAAAATGCATGTGATGTATAAGTGAAATTGGTAAATACAATGAAATAATTTGTTCGGTTTAAACTGTCTTGGGCTATTTTGAACTGAAAGACCAATGGTACACAATTTCTAAATGTACATTGACTGCTGATTGTTTATAGACCCAAGTTATCATTAAAAGGTTGAAGACATGACAGTTTAAGGGCTGGCTACATGAGAAATTATTTCTGTCCTGATGAACCTGTCAGAAAACTGAAATTTGGAGAAGAAGGTTTTCTGAAAATGTTCTCATAAAGGCCCTTTTAGGTTTATAAGACAGAACAACAAGATATGATATAAACATAATAGGAAAAAAATAAATCCATATGCTCTAGTTAAAAGCTTCACAATAGGTGAAGTCTGAAGATCTTGAAAGCATAGGAATTCTAAATTTATCACTGAAATTAAATTAATATGAGATCTTGATTGCACCTTATGACAGATTCTTTATCTATGATTAAGAAAGTGCAGTCAGATGTGAAAGGTGAGATCTCATCTTTCTTATTTTATTATGCTAATTCACATAAGAAAAAGATATCAGATAAAGATGCCCATCGGCAGAGCAGAGAACAGAGGGCAAATGATGAAATATACATCATGACAAATCAAGACAAACAATTCCACAGGCAAGAGATGATGGTTAGAAAGAAATGCTTTTTAATATAAGACTGGCTTTATTAAGAGCTAGAATAGAGGTAGAAACAAGATATAGGGGCAATATTATTATGCATATTTCTATATAATATACTAAAAGCAATAGCTAGATGTAAATATTAGATGTTGAAAGATGGTGTCATTATATATGTTTAAATAATATTGTTATTGTCATTAGAATAGCGTACTAAAACACTGAACAACTAAATAATGAAGGATTATATTCTAATACAAATATGTATAATAACACTATAATTACAGAAGTATGATTAATGTAACAAATATCATTAATATTACTATTATTACTTGTATCTAAATGAGACGTCTCACTGTTCATGGATTGATACTGATGTGTATTAAAATAAATTAAAAAGAAAAACAAATAATGCCACATATATTTATATACAACATCATAACCCAAGTATAAAAGGCTCGTGTTTGTATTGTTGTTGTGACACAATTTTTTATCAGTTCTTCACGATTGTGATTTGTAGCAGACATAATACATAGTACTGTATTATCAACTTCAAAACTAAAAAAAATCATTAAAAAATTGTGCTCGGAGAAAGGACCTTGAAAATTATGCAATAAAAATTGCAGCCAGTCAGATGTAGACTTTGCCTTCTAATATTCTATAATAATTTTCTCCAACCAAACTGACTGTTCATGCAATATACATATTGTGGCTGAACATAACATAAGAATTCAATCTATATGTTATATGAAGCAGTTCTTCATGTGGCTTAATTCAGATACTGTTCATTTTAGACCACTTTGGGGAAATTTTTCACTTCAGACAAAGATTTGGTTAGCTACTGTATGACTCAGATTTATTTGTCCCTGTGTAACATCTAGGCCAGTGGTGGCAAACCTTTTACTTACTGAGTGCCAAAAAGTACGTGCTTTGCACATGCCATCCGCACTTTCGTGCAGCTCCTCCACTTGTGCTGCATGTGCAACCGCACCATCTGTGCGTGCATACAGCTTTTGCATGTGCAATGCATGTGGCTGCATGCAGGCACTCATGCACACATGAGCAATTGCTTGTGCATGTGCAGGAAAGCTCTGAAAACCAGCTGGATTTCCTTCTGCAATTGAGCACATGCACAGCGGAGGCCAAAGACCAGCTGGGTCTCTGCAATCGTGTATGCATGCATGTGCAATCACATGTGCATGCTCAGCTGGAGGTGTGTGCCAAGCAAGATGTCTCTGCATGCCACCTGTGGCACCAGTGCCATAGGTTCACCATCACAGATCTAGGCTTTCCAAAATAAGAAAATAATAGAAGGGACCTTGGAGGTCTTCTAGTCCAACCCCTGCTCAAGCAGGAAACCCTATAGCAGTGTTTCTCAACCTTGGCAACTTTAAGATGTTTGGACTTCAACTCCCAGAATTACCCAGCCAGCAAATTCTGGGAGTTGAAGTCCAAACATCTTAAAGTCGCCAAGGTTGAGAAACACTGCCCTATAGTGTTTCAGACAAATGGCTGTCCAGTCTCTTCTTAAAAGCTTCCAGTGATGGAGCACCCACAACTTCTGAAGGCAAGTTGTTCCATTGGTTAATTTTTCTGTCTGTTAGAAATTTTCTTCTAGGTTGCTTGTCTTTTTGATAAATTGTTTCTTGTCTTGCTTTCTGGAGCTTTTGAAGACAGGTTGATCCCTCTCTTCTTTGTGGCAGCCTATGAAATATTGGAACTTCTATCATGTTTATTTTGTTTATTAGAATTTGTCAAACAATAACGAAAACACGAATATAAGAATTAAAAAATGTCCCTGCAATGACAGTCGGGAGAGGGGGCGGTATATCAATCAAATAAATAAATAAATAAAATAAATAAATAAATTGGCACATTAGTGCACTTATGCACGCCCCTTCTACCGTTCACTTAGGTATGGTGTAAGGTCTACGGTAGTCAATTTGCGACTGAAACTATGAGAATTTGTAGCTGAAACAACTTAATCAGGCAGAGCATTCCAGACTTTGACAACTCTATTACAAAAGTCATATTTTTTATAGTCAGGTTTGGAATGATTTACATTAAGTTTAAAGAGGTTGTTAGTGTACATATTATTGCAACTAAAATAAAAAAGTCATTTACAGGTAAAACATTACTGCATATAATTTTATATGCAATACCTAGATCTGGCCACAAGCAGTGCAGTTCTAAGTTATCCAAACTGAGAATTTCAACTAGTAGCATGTCACCCCAATCCTTTTTTTCACTACACTAGACATACCCAAATCCTGCAACCATTTATTATAGGTCCCTAATAATCTTTGCTTGCTCTTATCTGCACTCTGTCGAAAGTCTAAACATCTTTTTTATATTGTGGTGACCAAAACTGGATGCAGTATTCCAAGTATGTCTTATTAAGGCTTTATAAAGTGATATTCATACTTCATATTTGATTCTATCTCTCTGTTAATGCAGGCTAGGATTGCACTGGCATTTTTGGTTGCTGCCGCATACTGTTGGCTCATAGGTACGTGAGGACTACCACAAGGACTCCAAGATCCGTCTCACAATTACTGCTGTTGAGCCAAGTTTCACCTAATCTATACTTGTACATTTGATTTTTCTTGCCTAAGTATTGAACCTTACTTTTCTTCCCACTGAATTTCATTTTGTTAGATAGGACCCAAAGTTGGTTGAGATTCATCTGGGTCTTAAGCCTATCTTCTGAGATGTTGGCTATGTTTCAGATCTCTCTCAAATAGCTTGTTGTATTTTGGGAAACATAAAATATAAAACGATGAGCTTTGCAGTAGCTTTAAGATAGCATAGAGCTGATTTAATACCACAACCAACAAATAAAGTTTTAGGCTAAACTTATACCAATGCTTATTTTTCCAAACAAACATAATGTGTCTCACTGAAAAATTTGGAACATCATTATCTTCCTTATGGTCTTAGAGCTCATGGAAGTTTAACAGAAGATGGGTAAAAATAAATGTAGCCTTTTAAAGATTTCTTATACTTGATTTATTACTTAACCTTTTATGGATTCCATTCCATAAAATGCTGTGAGAGAATATTGACTATAAAAAGCAAAAATGCCTTGAGTCTAGTTTGACTTTTAGAGACTACATGGGACAGTTGATATTAGAAAGTTGGTTTTAATGGTGGCAGAAAGCTGTTCTTTTTTGCTGCAAAATACTAATAGCTATTAGTATTTTAGTATTATTACCATGGTAGAAACCACTCCCTTGAAACCAAACCAAACCAAACCAAACCAAATCAAACCAAACCAAAACAAACAAAACAAAAAAAAACAAGAACAAAAATAAAACAACTCCTCCCAAACACCACAAAAGACTTAATTCCACTTACATCTATTATTGAATAAATGGAAATAAGGGTTTTAGCTGATTTATTGAAAGAAACTACATTGAGTGCTATAATAATTATTTTCATTTATTTTTTAAAATGACAATGAAATAATGCACACAAGAAATAATTATACTATTGATTGAATGATTGATTGAATGACATTCATAAGGGACTTAATATAAAATAAGGACAACAGAAAGCCTACCAGAAAACTTAATAGAAATAGAAAACCTAATAACTACATTCACTTTCTTTAACTCTTTTAAACTCAGAGATGAACATGTGAAGTTGAAATATTCTCTCATTTAACAAATACATACTAATATTTCTTGCTCTTTTGAATGTAATACATATTCCACTAGCTTTTCCTCTAAACTGTATAACAGCCAAGATAATTCTTTTCTATTTTGTCTTTGTATTACTAATTTACTTTAAATCTATCATAGAATGAAGCAATAACTATTATGCCCTAAGAAACATTTATTAAAATTAACAAGTGAAATTATAAATTTCTTAATTTTCCACAGTATGCTGTTTTAAGTATCCTTTTAATTAATAACTTGTTCTAGGTATTAAATCTGTCACATTCCTTTTACTTGGATCAGTGCTGAAGAATTTATTGGAAAAGACCTAGAAATGACGTAGCAATTTGAAAACTTGTCAAAGATATGAATCCAATTAGTTTCTGTACAGTGTTGACACATATACTCTGTGTCAAAGTGTGACATCTGAACAAGTCTTATTTAATAACAAACTCCAAGTGATGGCAAAAATTACAAAACACTCACTCTCTGATCACAATTCATTTTTTAAAAGAGTGTCACCTTGTTTTGTTTGTTTGGATAAAACATTTCCTAAAATGTCTAAACAAAGCAGAAATTTTGGTCTCAAATGTTTTGCTCTGATTACTCCTCCCCCTTCAATCTTCACCTATGTATTTAGGAACAAAATTTCTTATTGAATTAAACACATTAAACATAAAACCTATTCATGCAACAGAAAATTATTTATTATTTTAAAATTTCAGACAAATACTACATCTCTGCATTTGAAAAAGTTATCTATTCCTTAGCAAAATATATTTATGGCAGAAATGGTCTTTTCATGGATTTTAAAGATATATTCTTTATGTTTCAAAAACATAAATTTAGTTAAACTAATTACAACATGATTCTTTATATATATAAATATATATGTGTGTATGTGTTGCAGCATTTTAAAAGAAGATTGTTTAGATTGAAAGCAGAATGGAAGGTGAAATAATGACACCTAAAAACAAATAATAGGATGGAAGTTGTAGCCATGAATGATCCTACTCCAGAGGCTTCCAAAGAGATAATATGGTAATTTTCTTAAGTATAAGGAGACTTCAACTCCTCACACTGAATGGTCCTCAGTGAGACACCAGGGTGAATGAATCTTTTGAAGCAGGGGTGCCCAACCCCCCAGTCTGTGGCCTGGTGCTGGGCTGCAGCCTGTTCAGAATTGGGCTGCGGAAGTGGTGGGCAAGCCCATGCACAAAGCTGCGTTTGTAACAGCAGCACACTCGCACGTGTGAAACCATCTCCTCCCACCATGTATGTACATAGTAGTTTGGAGAATTATGGATGTGCATCCAAAATATACTGAGATTTGAAGATGATGACCCTACTTCCCCGTCTCCCCCCTCACCTATCCTTATTGCATGTAACAACCAGGCATGCAACGGTAGAGAAATATTTTGAATGAGCAATGCGTATACATATCTTCCCTTAATATTTTGGCATGAGGTCTTCACTGGTTTCTATTTCCCAAAGGTAGCATGTGTGCCAAATTTTAAATATTTGCAGGTGCTTACGAGAAATGTTTTGTGGTCAATCCAAGACTGAATAAAAGAAATAAAGTCCTCATATAAGCAATGGTCAATGTTCATTGCAAAAATCATAACAGTGCAGTTCCTGGGACAGATGCTCAAGAAATGTTTTGATCACTTACAAAATGCCAGTTATATCTTAGCAAAAGGCCTCTAATGGTATAAAAATGTTATTTAAAATAATAATTGACTTGACACGTCTTATGCTCTATTCTATTGAGCCAAAAAGTGAGGAGATTGTGACTTCTAGTTCTGTATTGGGGTATGAAGACAAGTAGGTACCTTTGGGCAGGTCATTTTGTCTCAGTCATAGAAAGAAGGCAGCAGTGGACCACTCCCAAAAATGCTGAGAATAAAACTGGATTTGTCACTAGGAGTCAAAACTAGCTGAAAGGCACAAAGAACCAAACCAAACCAAACCAAACCCTAACCCTAACTCTAACCCTATCCCTAACCACATTTATGAATAATGAATTTGTATTCTTAATGTGGTTATTTATATACCCTCTGAGTATCAACTGTTACAAAATACTCATTTTTGCCATATAGCCTGTCAAGGAATTGGATTATGTAACTCGCCTTGCTTTCTACCTGAATGGAGCAGACAGGAATATCTACAGCATATGAAACATCCCCTCCCCCTGACTAATGACAGGAGGAGAATTGAAAACAAATCACTTTCAACAAAACAAATCACTTTCCATCAAATGCTGAGGCATTCAAAGTTCTAACAAGAATACATGGTGATCCACTAAATTTAAAGCAAAGCTTACTGAGTTTAAGTAAGTAGTTGTTCTCACACCCATTTTCTCTCCCACACCACTTACTCAAATCTTACTCAACTAGACTGGCCAAACAGTAGCTGAGCAAATTATGAGGTTTGAAGTCCAACATATCTGGAGGTACAAGATTAAGGAAAACTGCACTGTCAGACAGCAATTCAGCATTTCTGCTTATCCTATAAATGTTCTAAAGCAGAGAGATGCTGTATAATGGCCCTACTTCCCGCTTTGCTCAGCTATATTCCATCCTTCACTCCCTCTTCTTTATTTCATGTTGCAAGAAGACCCACACTTTTGTTCTACAACAAGTCTAAACCAACCCAACCAGTGGGAGATAGTATGGAAAGAAGGAAGAGCAGGGAATTTAATGGAAGGGAATTGGGAAGCTTTCAGATTGTGATCCTAATTTTACAAACTGGTAAATGTTTTGTTAGCATACCATATTAAGACAGTGGAGTAGAATTTCATGTCCCAATTCCCATTCATGCTAAATGATGTCAGTCCCACATTTGTTGAAAGCAATTGCCTATTAGGTTAGTAACAGCTCAAGAAATTTGCACATTGGACAACAGTATTCAGAAATAACAGCCTCATCTTAAGCATTTGGCTTGGTGAATTCTTCTATCTGTTTCATCTCCATAAAACCCAAGTACATAAATATAATGTTCATTATGAGTTATCATGCTCATTATCTCAATTAAACATTTTCCTCTTCTAATCTTGTCTATAAGTTACATTTCTCTGTATTTAGGAGAGTCCTAAGATGGCCCATTGGTCTGCTGCTGAGAATTTTTATCTTTGACTTGATTTTTATGACAGCAGTATGGATTGACAACAAGGTAAACTGTAATAAGAGATTGTCCTCACAGTTACAGGAAAACAATGTTTACACACTTCTGAAAGAGGAGGAAAGGCTGTAACACTATTAATGGAGTAACACTGGCAAGCAGCAATAGAGGAAAAACCTGCTGTGAAGTATTTCATTTTTGTGAGACTTTTAACAATTTAAAGAAGAAATAGTACATAATGGAAGTTTGGCTTTCTTAAGGGAGTCATAAATAAAATAGTGATATAATCAAAAGGACAGAAGAAGAAAGACGTGTCTGATATTTAATTCTTATTTATGTTACCTTCCATAATTTATGACTTACAGGCAAACATGGACGGTTACAAAATACAATAAACTCAACCTTCTGTGTGTTTTCCTTCTGCACCCTGCCTGTTAAAGCCTTCCAGAGCTTGAACCTGCTGCTTTAATTTACTGCTTTCTCTTCAGTGATTAAAGTGGGGTTTAAAAAGGTCTTCAGAAAAAGTGGTGAGTATCTTGGTAGGATTTGTTACCAGAGCGTGGATCAATAGTGTACTGCAGTTTAGGTCTGAAGAGTGGCCTCCCGAGGTGGCATGCTTGAGCTCAGAGAAATTTTCAGTCATATCCTCCCAGAAGAAGAGAGAGAAATGGAACACTGTGCATCTGGTATGTATGTGTGGATATGTGCATGATTGTTAGATACACTGCACTAAAGCACAATAATCTTGCTCGCCATGGATTACGTACAGTGACTTACTTTAATAATCCAAATACAAAAAATAACTGCTTTATGTCAGTTCAGAGCCTTAATTCACTTAGCTGAGTATTTCACAGTTCAGTGATGGCAAGGAGGGATTGATGAAAAGGATTTAGAAAAGTCAAGGCAGTGATCAACACATAATAAAGCCCCTTTAAAAACACATTAAGCACATAACAAAAGGGAGCAGAACTTCAGTTTAGAACTTCACCTTATCCTTATTTTCTGAGCCATCCCTGAATATACCTCAAGTAGTTGAGAACTTTTCTTTCCTAGGGATTTTTCCTCTTTTTTTTTCATCCTTAGTTTTAGCCTTATTTTTCTGTTCTGTCCTTTTCCCTCCCTATATAAATATTTGTGCCAACTTTCATTTTGTAGTTCATTCACCCAATAGATCACGCCCTAGCCAGAGAAATATTATAAAATGCCCCTTTTGTCCAAGCAGTTGCCAGGAGTCAACACTGACTCAAAAGTACAAAATTAATAAATTTATTTCAAAGAATGGGTACTTACTATTAGCAGACCATAATTTTCCTGCATAGGAACCTTCAACAAGATAAAAATCCATCTGTATTGAGTTTTGGCATTAAATAACCAAATCTGCACAGCTGTGAAGTGAACTTTGGTATGATTTTTAATACAATTTTTTTTGTAAGAACTAAGAAGTTGGTAGCTAATTCATGCTTGGACTCCTCAAAATATTCTACATTTCAGCCAAATTTATATTTACACTAAAAAAAAAAAAAAACAGGTAGTGAAAAAAAAATTCTAATAGCTTGTTCCACACAAGAATCCCCACTCTGTAACTAGAATCTCTTGTGATATGGTATTTTATACAACAGTTTCATGAAGGAAGACTGGATTTTTGGTTTAAAGCTAAGTAGTGTGGAACAAACTTTTGTGATATACAGGATATGTAGTGAGACATAGTACAGATTCCTATGGCGTTCAACACTACTGAAGTTTCTGGGATGTCCTGGAGTGCATTTTGGAAGCTTCCAGAATGTGCTACATTTTCATAGTAGTCATGCAAGATTTCTCTAGCAGTTATTGATGTAGAAAATATTATCTGGAAATAAGAAATTAAAAAGTCAACAAACTGTTATATTCCACCTTTGTGAGATGACAGTTCCTATAATTCATAGTATCCTGACCATTAATTACTGGCTCTGTAAACCAACATATTTTGAAGGGACCAGTTGGAGAAGCTGAGGTAATCTGTATTATAGGTGCATTTATGTCTGAAATAATGCTCTAAAATGAATATACTTTAACTAGAACATTTTGGTAGATCACTTAATAGCACTCTATTTAACAAATAAATACTTAATTTTAGCAAATGGGAAACATCTTTTTTATCTTTTTTTTTTTGACAATTTGATCAGCAATAGCCATATATGACATAAAGAGATGTAGGATGTAACAGAAAGGGAATTATCCCTTAATACAATTCTGCTTGCTTTGATCTTCAGGGCTAGGTATGAAAGACACCATAGTTTTATTTATTTACATTTATTTTCTCTTTTGAAAGACAGGCCTGGAAACAAAATAATATGAGAGCCTACTCAAATGCCTGCTAAATTTCCTCTTAAATTGAATTTCTCATTTTACCACAGAGCAATACTTGCACTGATGTTAGACAGGCAGTTAAAAGGTCAAGAAGTTCCCTTGGTTTCCTTTT
>JAEANM010009413.1:0-16378 GCA_017656035.1 Myanophis thanlyinensis
TTCTTCTCTCTCTCTCTCTCTCTCTCTTTTACTGTCAGAGCATATCCTTCTGGCCTTAACCAAAGCTACCATCCTTCCTAATAAACCCACCTTTTTCTGTTTAATTATACAGTAGGAAAGCATGAAAATAATTCTAAATGTTGTTTATTTTGGGGCCTGGGAATTGCACTTTATTTGTGTAGTGTATAACTTGCTTAGATAATAATTTGGGGGAAAAGATTATGGAATATGGAGAGATGCTTCTGAGTCTAAGAGGAGAGGCAACTGTAGATTTAAAAAAAAAAGCACATGAGGCAAAAAAGGAAGACAATGTATACAGGTAATCCTTACGGCCACAATCGAGCCCAACATTTCTGTTGCTGAGCAAGACAGTTGTTAAGTGTATTTTGCCCCAGTTTACGGCCTTTCTTGCCACAGTTGTTAAGTGAATCACTGCAGTTGTTAAGTTAGTAATATGGTTGTTGAGTGAATCTTTGCTTGTCAGAAGGTCGCAAAAGGTGAATAACATGACCCCGGGACACTGCAAACCGTCATAAATATGAGTCAGTTGCCATTCAGTTGTCTGAATTTTGATCATGTGACCACGGGGATGCTATAATGGTCATAAGTGTGAAAAACATTACTTTTTTTGCAGCACTGTTGTAACTTCGAACAGTCATTAAACTATTCAAGGACTTCCCAAACCATAGATATGCTTTCTGCCCCTTTTAATATCAAGTAGTTACCATCTTACATTGTTAAACCCGAAATAGATACGGTAATTATTCCCTTCTAAGCTGCACTGGAAAGCCATGGCAAAGCTAGACAGTATACTAAAAAGCAGAGACATCCCCCTGCCAACTAAAGTGCATATATTTATAGTCAAGGCTGTGGTTTTTCCAGTTGCAATGTGTGGCTGTGAAAGTTGGACCCTAAGGAAGGCTGAGTGCCAAAGAATGGAGGCCTTTGAACTATTGGGGTGCTGGAGAAGACTCCTGCGAGTCCCTTGGGCTGCAATGGGATCCAACTGGTCAGTCCTAGAGGAGATCAACCCCGACGGCTCTTTAGAAGGCCCGATCCTGAAGATGAAACTCAAACACTTTGTCCACCTAATGAGAAGGAAGGACTCCCTGGAGAAGGAAGAGCCAAATGCTGGGAACGATGGAGGGCCAAAGAAGAAGAAGGGGACGGCAGAGAAGGAGGTGGTGGATGGAGTCCCTGAAGCAGTTGGCCTGAGCTTAAATGGACTCTGGGGGATGGGAGAGGATGGGAAGGCCTGGAGGAACGTTGTCCATGAGGTCGCCATGGGTTGGACACAACTTCACAACTAACAGCAACAAAGCTGCACTGGGTCACACTTCAGCTCAAGTCCTGGTTCCAGTTCCCAACCCCAGAGCTTTAAGATACTGTTCAGAGAAGAGCAAGAAAGATAAAAGAGTACCAGAAACAAAGTCTTAAAAAGGAAAGTTGGGAAGAAGTTAGGGATGTTGTTGACTTTTGCAAAGAAGAGGCTTTGAGAGGGAGATATGCAACAGTCTTTAAATATCTGAACTAGAATCCTACAGTTAAAAAAAAAAAGAGGTCAGGATTATTTTAGAAGAGAATATTTGCAGCTCAGCGTTAAAATGAGGTATCCTTGCTGCTCTCTTGGTGGTTTTCTTGCAGATGTTTCATTACCAAAGTAGACAACTTCATCAGTGCTAAAAGGGAGTGGGGATTGTGGAGTAGAAGAGGATGGGGGAGGGGGAGGAAAGGGAGGAGGAGGAGGAGGAGGACAGGGAGGAGGAGGAGGAAGAGGAAAAGGAAGAAGAAGAACGACTACTGCTGCTGCTACTGTGGATCCTTGGTGCTCTCTGATCTTAGAGGTTTTCTAGCAGACGTTTCATTACCAAACCAGGCAACATCATCAGCGATAGAAGGGAGTGGGGTGTAAGCAGATAACGTTACCTACTTTGGTAATGAAACTTCTGCAAGAAATCCATCAAGCTCGGAGAGAGAGCCCCAGGGACTCCACAATGAATATTTCCTTTAGTATCCCAAAATGCAGGTCATCCCTTTGTTCCCTTGTACCCTCATTTATTAGGCAGTTTCCTCCTGGGATTTTCGCCCCTTGACAAATGGCCCGTGACAGTGAAATTCATAGATTCCGATTGAACGTCAAGGAAACATTTCCTAACAGTGTGAACAGTTTGATAATGCTTCAGAAATGCTTTGCAGGAAAGATGCTTTGTCCGTCGTACCAACTGCGCATAATGCAGGTTTTCTCCGCCGCTTGCTAAAATAGTCTAAGTTTTCTTTTCAGCTTTTGATAAAGGAATGTGGCCTGTTTAAGAAGGCAATTTGTTTGAGCTAATATGGTTCTTAAAAGCATTTTTTCCCAAGGCTTGCACAGAATGAACACATGGTTGAAATACTATGCTAGGGTGAGGGTCTTTGGAATATTTTTCAATGGATGCTCAGCCCTAGAGAATTGCACCCATGTTCCAAAAGGATGATGGGCTTTGTGATATGTTTGTGCAGAAGTTGGACAAGCATTTATCAGAGTAGCTTTACATTCTAATGAAAAGTAGGTTTGTTTCTTCGTGTCAGAAGCATCGCGATTAAAATAAGACATGGAAATTAAAATATAAAACACAAGGTTAAAATCTGCACAAATTAAACAGATCTTGCCCAGGAACTGGCAATATGAATTACATTCTATCACATTGCATGAGGTCCTTAAATGAACACTCATCGGGACACAAAGAGCAGGTACATTTATGTGTTGTTGTCCATACGTCACCACAATCGCAAATAATGGAAGCCACCAAATAGCCCCATTTCCTCAGAATGTCTCTGGACCTTGTTGTACCTGTGCACAGTCTATTCAACGATTTCCATACTTCCCAGCTTTCGTCTGACCCAGGTGCCAGCTCCTCTGTTGGTTCCACCCAGTGCTGGTTCTTTGTAACTTTCCATAAGTCCTAGAAGAACCCTTGGATTGTAGAAGTTGAAAGTGATAGTAGAAGATAGCAGAAGGAACAATCACCTTCTACTATCCATAAGTAGGAGGATGTGGTCGATAGTTTCAGTGTCTTCTTCCAACTCTTAAAGGGTTTAAAATGCCACAGGTTCCCACGCCCCTACTTCTATAGAGGGGACCATAATGGCTCGGCAGTTAAAGACACTGAGCTTGAACCCAGGTTCAAGATCCAAATGCCATGCGGCAGGGTGAGGTCCCATCCTTGCCCCAGCTTCTAGCGCCACCTAGCAGTTTGAAAGCATGCAAATGTGAGTAGATAAATAGGTACCACTTTGGTGGGAAAGAAGCAGCATTCAGTGCGCCTCTGTATAATCATGCTGGTCACATGATCACGGAAATTATCTTTGGATAATGCTGACTCCATCAGCTAGGAAATAGAAATTAACACCTCCTCCTAGAATCAGACACAAGTGGACAGGGAAATGTTTACCTTTACCTTATTTTTATAGAAGGAACAAGGCAGCATTATTTTTTTGGGTCACAATTTTTATATTAAGTTTTACTATAAGATAAAAATACAAAAACAATTAAGAGAACTAAAAGAGGAAAAAAGAAAAGTGCAGAGAGAGAGACAGAGAAAAATGAAAAAAACTGTCTTTTTCTCAGTACAATTCAAAAATAACGTAACCTTTTGTTTTACGTTTCATAACATTTCAAGCTATTTCTGTAACTACAAAATTGTTCTATTCATCCACACCTAAAATCAAAGTTTCATTTTTTTTTTAGTTTCGAGCAAAAAATCAGCAGTGGTTTCTAAGTAGAAAACAAAAGCTAAATAATCTCTTTGATTAAAACAGTTTTGTCATCTCCACTAACTCCAACCCCCCACCCCGAAAAACCCCCAAAAGACAAAAATGCAGGATTAGAACATCTCAGTAGTTTACTCAGGTAATAGCAATAGTACTTAGACTTATATATTTGGAATGAACTGTCCCCGGAGATCCGGACCACTACAGACCTGCGGACCTTCTGGCATGCATTAAAGACCCATTTGTTTCAACAGGCCAGTCTGGCCGAACATTAATTTTGGGGTTGATTGGATTTTTTTAAAAAATTAAATTTTAAATTTTTATATAATTTTAAATTGTTAATCTTTAATTTATATTTTAAATTTATTTGTATTTTAAGTCTATTTTTTATTTCATTGTACACTGCCCCGAGTCCCTTGGGAGAAGGTTAAGAAATCTGGTAAACTATCTAACTAACTATAATCTAGAACCAGATTGTAATTTTAAAAAATCTGAACACTGAAGTATTTAACTGCATTCATCCATATAACCAGTGCCATTATTTTTATGTTTCTTTCATTGGGGAAATCACACTGTCTCTTTTCACTGTACACTTATTAACTTTTTTCTGTTTCACTCTTATCTCTAAATAAAAGAAGAAGAATCCTGGTGGTGCAGTGCCTAAAATGCAGTGCTGCTGACTAACTCTGCCCACAGCCTAGTGTTTGATCCTGATGTGCTTAAGGTTGACTTAGCCTTCCATCTTTCTAAGGCTGGTAAAATGAGAATTTGAGTTGTTGGGGGAAATATGTTGACATTATAAACCACCCAGAGAATGCTGTAAAGCAATATAGGCGATACATATAAGTCTAAGTAATAGAGTTGTCAAAGTCTGCTCTATTTGATTCAGTTCTTTCAGCCACAAATGCTCATAGTTTCAGTCGCAAATTGACTTCCATGGACCTTACATCATACCTAAGTGGTCAGTAGAGGGGACGTGCATAAGTGCATTAATGTGCCTATCATCCCTGTCATTGTACTTTTTATTCTTGTATTCATTTTTTTCATTATTATTTGAAAAATTCTAATAAATAAAAATAAAAATTAATAATAAATAAGTGTTAAGTGTTTTCTCTAAATAAAAACAAAAATGGCTCTGCAAGACTTCCGTGGTCCTTCAGAAACCTGCAAGTTCCATTTGATACAGACAGTTGTAGGAGTTCATATATTTTTGGTAAAGGCATTTTTTTCCAGATTATCCCTGCTGCTAACCTGGAAATGTTAATTAAAAATGTGCTAGACATTGCTGCAAATTATAAAATCCCCATCTAAGGAATCATACCTTTTTTTCCCCAACTATTAATTAGGGAACATTTTCTGAAATCATTCTTGATGACTGTCACATACTCAATTCAATCTTATTTAAATAAGCAAGTAAAGGGGGATCTGAAACTGTATGGAAATGATTTATTATGAAATACCCATTCAGGGTTGTCAGTGCTTATAATATTGATTGATTCACAAACTCAACCTTGGAAACTAGAATTTGCTGAGAAAAACTGTCTGTTAGTGTAACCCTAATCTTTTCTCTCAAAGGCTGATGTCAGAAAACATCTCATATCACTAAGAGGGGGAAAAGGTGTCCAAAATGTTGTGTATTGTGTATGTGTGCATGCAAGTCTTAGATATGAACACCCAGCAATTCACAATCTCCCAAAATGAGTGCATGTAAATGGCCAGGTGAGTCACTCATGCCACTTTTCATATATTTGGGTCTAGAAACGGAACTTTTAAAGTAACCTTCATTGCTTCCTTTTAATCAAATACATACAGCCATGCACCAATTTATATTTAACACACAATTATGCACTGGTATCTTTCCTTATGATGTAGGCAAAGTTTGCAAAGTTTATGTGATATATTTCAGTAAAACATTCTGACTGCAGAAAATTAGAAAACTTCTTTTTTATTTGAGATCCAGGACAGTCTTTATTGCCAGATGTAAAACAAATGTAAAATAAAGCACCCTTTCATAGCTTGTAATCATAGTTACTGCAACTTGACAGTTTAGTATGAAAAATTTCCCAGAGGCTGCTAAAGTATTTCAAAATGGAGTCATGTTTGACCTAGCAACGAAAAAACCTACTCTATATTAATCAGACTGTAAAGCTTTCCCCAGAGATGACTTTATTGGAGTGGAAAAATGCTCCAGTTTTAAATTCTCTGGCATACTACCAGCTTACCATTGGGGGAAATATGCTGACTCTGTAAAGTGCTTAGAGAAGGCTGGAAAGCAATATAAAGTGGTATATAAGTCTGTATATTGGTATATATATATATGTCTGCTATTGGTATTGCTATGTTCCCTATACCATAACTGAGAATATCACACTTTTGTCTACAGCAGGGGTGTCAAACTTGATTTCATTGAGGGCCACATCAGGGTTGTGTTTGACCTCGGGGGCTGGGGTGGGCATGGCCAGGCTGGGCGTGGCCAGCTTGCCGTTACTCATGCCAGGGGCACCTGTGACCTGAGCAGTCTGTCAGAGAAAATAGGCTCCCAAAATCTGTTGTCGGCTGGGACAGCCTCCTGCAACTCTCTGCCAGCAAAAATGGAGCTCAGGAGGGCCACATTTTCACTGGTAGAAGCACTGCACGCTGGTCCTTTGCTATTTTCAGGGCTCTCCCGTAGGCTGCATCTAAGTACCCTGTGGGCCGGATCTGGCCCCCGGGTCTTGAGTTTGACACTCCTGATCTATAAGTAGTCCTCAACTTACAATCATTTGTTTAGCGCAGTGACTCCCAAACTTTCCAGCTTTGTGAACCCAGTGGGGGCTGGGGGGGAGAGTAATGATTCTATGTGAGTGGCAGGTGCAGATGCTTGAATTTGCACCTTCATTTGCATCAGCAGCCAGCACTCATGCATGTGAAGCTCCATTTGCACACCTGCTGCTCACACAATTAGAGCTTCAGGCACACGCAGAGTGCCCCCCTATCGTGCAAATGAAGCTGCATGTGTTTGCCCAACACTTTGCACAGCCTGGTTCTGAATGGGCCACGGCCCAGTAATGGGCTGTGGCCCAGGATTTGGGAACCCCTGGTTTAGTGAATGTTTGAAGTTACAAAAGTATTGAAGAAGTGACTTATAAATGTTCCTCATACTTAATGACCATTGCAATATTCCCAAGTTCATGTGTTCAAAATTTGGGTGATTGGCAACTGGCATGAATTTGTGGTACCTCATTGCCATAAATGTAATTAGAAACAGGGGCTGAACCAGATCTACACATTTTATCTACACATTTTAACCAGGAATGAGAATTGGTTCATGATGCATTGGTACATGATGTAAATAATAAGTTGCTTCTTTATCTGAACTGAAAAAACATACGAACTAAAAAGGAAAAGTTAAAACAAAAGCTGAGCTTTATTTTAGGAAATATTTACTCAGAATCTTTAGCAGGCAGTTCTTCACTACAGGAAAAATCTGAAATCCTTACTTTGGGAATTAATTTGCCCAGCTAGAATAGATTTTGGCATTCAGGTTAACTCTATCTTCCAAAAGAGTTTAAGTACGAAAATATCTTCAATCTGCTCATGAGAAAGACAAAGTGTTAAAGATGGTATGTGTATATTGATGCATGTCTTATGTATACTCAGTACTCTTTTTATGCTTTGTAAGATGGTGTAGCTTATAAATTACAAAGCAACCATGAATTTTCAAACAAGAGATGATAAAGACTGTAGGGAAATAAATGAAAATCTATACTATTTTTTCTACAATGTAATGCCTCCTTTTCTTTCTTAATTCTGATTTTTAAAAGGCATATCTCCATTCTTTTCCTGTGTTTATTTTAAAATATAGTTCAGAAAATATCATATTGAACGCAGCCTTGTGATTGTATATTCTACAACTAGCAAACTTGGTACACCTAGTGCTCTGTATTAGGATGCAACACACGGTAAAATAAATTAATATTATTATAGTTTCCACAACCTTTACATTCTGAAATGTGCTGGCTAAAACAAGATACTTTCCTGTGGAAGGAAAGTACTTTTTTCTCCATATGTGAACCCAGACGTAATTTTTAATCAATCATTTAATTGTGAACTAATGTATGACTAATTGATCATTTAATTGTAAACTAATTGTGAACTAAGCATACTCTGGAGTCTACTTTGTTTTATAATCGAAAAATGCACAGTAAGAAGAGAGGAAATGATGAAAAATATTCCAAATAATTTTATGCAATCTGAATAACATGTACTTCAGCTTGTGATTTATATTTAGACTGATGCAGATCTACAGTAAGGATCTCCATGGTGACCAAGGAACGATTTAAATATTTTGATTTTGAAAGACAGTCCTGAGAATGAATTTCACTGAGAAATCACTGAATGTGCATCACACACTTGTTTTTTGTTGTTCTTTTATTTTGCACACTTCATTAAGTTACCTTTATTAATGAGCAGTGATTATATTGGGTATCTTGTTATGTGCACCCATATCCTTATGATTACAACATATCTCAAGACTTAAAATGGACATCTGATATCAAAAACGTCATCAAAAAAGCACAACAAAGAATGTTCTTTCTGCACCAATTCAGAAAGCTCAAACTGCCAGAGGAGCTGCTGATCCAGTTCTACAGAGAATTTATTGACTCTGTCATCTGCACCTCTATAACAGTCTCGTTTGGTTCTGCAACCCAACAAGACAGACACAGACTTCAGAGGATAATTAGAACTGCAGAAAAAACAATTACTACCAACCTGCCTTCCATTGAGGACCTGTATACTGCACAAGTCAAAAAGAGGGCTGGGAAAATATTTATAGACCACTCACATCCTGGACAGAAATTGTTTCAACTCCTACCCTCAAAACGATGCTACAAAGTGCTACACATCAGAACAATTAGACACAAGAACACTTTTTTTTCCTGAAAGCCTTCACTCTGCTAAATAAATAATTCCCTTAACACTGCCAGACTATTTACTAAGTTTGCATTACTATTATTCTTCTCATCGCTCCTATCACCTATCTCCTTACATTTTTGCAACACTGAATATCACAATTACAATTTAATCCATGCAAAACTCAAAATAGCAAAACCAAATCAGCAACCTAAAATCTGATCTTTTTGCTTTAATTAGCTAGAACAGCTGATAAAGACTATCAAACTTTATTTAATGGTCAATTAGCTGCAGTAGAAGCCTTTTTAGATTTTGCAATATGCCTGGAATGAATCATGAAAGTTAATGTAGGGCTGGTTTTTAACCTCTTTAGTTGCTCAACAAAACCGAGCTCCATCTGTCTATGTTTCTGTCAGATGGGGGGGGGGGACAAGTGTTTTCAGTACATAATGTTCTACTTTGAGACAGGAAAGTCCACTTGCATTTTCTGTGTGCCTTTTTAAGTATATGTGCTCTTGAAATTAATAACAGATAACTCCAGGTGAGCATGACTATGGCTTGAAGTGTCTTCTTGTCTATTTACACGTCATAGATTTCTTGACTGTTCATAAAGTTGGTAAGGGATGCCGCTGATTTGGGCTTGGGACAAATGTAAAACCATTGCAAATCAACAGATCTTAACTCTAACTATATTTGAGAAAAGAAAACTTAATATAATGACCACAAGCCCCATAAGGGATTATTTTCAATAGATTAAAGAAAGTTTTCAAATTTATTGTCAAATAATCCATGAAAAAGTTAGTTGTTAATTGATGCCTTGAAAAAATCAGGATGTTCCTTTATTTTGTTTGTTGTTTCTTACTGTCTTTCAAACAAAAATGTAAATTTCGCTGCACACATGTTGTGCATTGACAATAAAGGATTGAATTGAATTGAAAATCAAGCCAATAAATGAGGTTGACCTATTTCTTAAATCTATGATAAAAAAAATGGCTTGCTGAGTTCATCCCTTATGTTTACTCATGGTTCAATGAACAATTTGGTGTTTCGTAGTTCACATGTTAAGCCAAGAACATGGTTGAAAAAACCATGGTTAGACTTACAAGTCATGCTAAACTATGATTTGATTAACAATTCTTTACTGAATAAATGTTTTTCAGTTGGCACATGACTATTTTGCAACATGTTAAGTCAAAATGAAACATGTTACGTTAAACATTAGGGTTTAGTTTATGGCCATAAATAATTTAAAAGGGGGAAACTATGGACCATTCTTTTTTTTTTTTTTTGATAATTACTATATCACTATATCTCTAGCCTTTCTGGGGAACATTATACAGATTGTGGTTGATATATAGAAATAGAGGAAACAGGTTACCTGGACACATTTTAGTCAGAATTCAGACCTAGCTTAGGATGGAGAGAGAAGCATTGATCATATTTATGGATGTAATTATTAGGATAAAGGAACTGCACTGCTCCTGGTGATGTTGGACCTTTTTAACAATCTTCAAAATCATCAACTAGGGTATCCCTCTGGAGTCTGGACCATCAGTAGAGTTGGAGGTTAACGACATTATGGTTCCTTTCGTTCTTAATGGACAGTTTCAAACTTGAGTACATGTGAAAGTAACCCAACCTGGGAGACCTTTGGTGTGCACAGAAGGGACTCCAGGCTGACCACCTCCAAAGTATCATCCAAGATTGTCCTGAACTGTAATCCTGGAAAATCTATAGCAAGTGGTGCAGAAAAGACTGCAGGCCAATCACTCTTGGCATGCACAGCAGAAAATCCCACAATAGTGGAAGCCATCCACTGTTAGTAAAGCCGACCAATTTGATCAGCACAAAGCTGATCCATAGACTGGTCCTTTGCCTTTACTGTTAGAAGCACTGCATTTTTTTTTTTTTCAGAAAGCAGCTTTCAATTTATTAATGACTGGAAATCTCTTTATGAGTTTTGGCTGCAACAAAAAAAAAAAAAAAGAAAGCAATGAAATTGGATTTATGAGTTTAATGATTAGAAAGGGTAAATTATGGGGGGGAGAGAATTATGTTGCAGCCTTAGAGAAAGAGGATAAAATGTACTTGTAACTGCTTTTAAGAAGACTGAAAGCTACTTTTTTAAATAAATGTTTCTTTTCTCTGTCTTTTCTTTGCACTTTTTTTTCTTTTCTCACTGATTACTCTTTTTGCTTTCCTTATTTTTCTCTTTCAAAATGTGTATTGTTTTTATACCTTAATAAAAATGAAATATGTATATTTAAAAAGAAAACAGCTTCCAGAGAAAGCTTCACTCAATATGTAATTGAAAAGCATCATTCTTTCCAGATTTGCATGAGGGATCACATAGCTGTCCTGAGTGTTGGCTGAACACACAGCCACTCCCTGAAATAAGCAATGTCTGTTTGATAAGCATCACTCATCACATGTTTAAAATATACAGACAATAATAGAAGAGCTCCATTCATTGGGCATCTTTAGTGTGTGGTTTAGAATTGTAAACAGAACTGCTAAGTTTTGTGCCTATCAGTCAGTGCAGACACAAAGCCTTTCATTTACTGAACCAAGCATAGAAATCAAGCTTTTATGCTGTGATGCACAACAGCTTGATAAACACAATAGTAGTATACAACATGTCCACAGCCTCACGGGTATACATTAGTTGTGGATTAAAACATATAATCAGTCCATGATATGATAATATAGTTGGTGAATGTCTACCTAATCTGGGGGGTAGGATGGGGACAATTACCATATCATGATGCTCAAGTTTTTTTAAAAAATAAAATAAATTATGGATGTGGGGAAAAATGACAAGGTTAGAAACCAAACCACGTAAAAGAGAGCTTTCAGAGTTATAAGAGAATCAATCTTGCCAACAATTGTTTGTGCCTCTGAATATTATAATGCTTATATTGCATACTAAATACCAGTGCTAGTTCTCTTAAAACAACAGTTTTTGGCTTGCTAAACTTCTTTTTACTGGTCTCACTCTTTCTGAAAACAATCTAGACACTGTTGAGTTCTTTCATTCAAAAATTATTTTACAATTATTTTACATAAAGCCTGATATAGTTTACAGTCAGTTGTGAAGCTGATCGTGTGCATCAATAGTATTTTATTTCCCTTCAGGATTTACCCTTAGAAACACCACAGTGTTTCAATTTTTTCTTTGCAAAATGTCTGTATGGGTATCCAGAAAAACAGAATCCTATGTGAGTATAGGAATTGCTTTTTCACAAGCTGGAAACCATACAAGGAGATTTTTCAAGCATCTTTTCTGCCTGCTTGTGACCATCCCGTATGCAACTTCCTGAAAGGGTGGGTCAGATGTGCCGAGTCACCAAGTTAATAAACAACAGCATCGATTTTCTCAAGACAATACAGAACACAGGCAAATGTACACAGCGTAGAGCAGCATGTAAAGAGTTAACCACTGCCATGTCATCTACGCCAGAACTAATTCAATAATGTACATGAGAGCAGCATGAAATGGTTCTTGGCATTCATTTATTTCATGTTTGAATTTGGTTAAAGTAATTAGTGGAAATAAATCAAATCCAGCAGTTCCAATTATATGGTGCTTGCAGGCGCTGTATATAGAACTCAGCAGCATGGACGTTTGAAGCTTAAAATGTACTAGAGACAATGCTAAGAAGAAATGTGTTTTTCCCCCCCAGCATTTTGCACATCTACTAAAAGAAGAAGGGGTGAAAAAACACATTGCTCTAATGGGAGCTAACAGCTACAAACCAAGATAGAATATGCCACAAATGGTGTTTGAATTGCGATAACATAGGCTCCTTGTTAGGCAGTAAAGAGAATGAGAAACTAAGTAGAAAGTAATGAATGAAGTAAGAATGAAGCTTAGCTATAATTTGGATGCAAACAAAGAACTTCAGAAGATACAATCTTAGCCTGTATCACAGAGCCTAGAAACTTTTTTTAAACTAGTCAAATCATAGTCTGGGAGTAGAAAGGCACAAACTGTATGTTGATTTTAAAGGCACATATTGCTTGACTTTGAAACCAAGATGCTATTTTTGCTTTTTGTTTTGTTTTACTTTATATTTCACACACATTTATTATGAACCTTCTTTCCTTTCAGGATAAACAACTCAGGCAAAGCACAGAAAAGGAGTGAGAGGTACTGAGCAGGAGAAATGAAAAGAAATGAAAGATGGGAGAGAAAAAAAGAAATGAAACTTAGCCTAGTATACATTATGCCTCTCACACATTTTCATCTTTACATATGTGAAAAAAAATATAGCAACTGTGCTAAAATCTTTGGATCGAAAGACTGAACCTGTATTAAAAATGGATACAACTGGAAATGACCACTCCATTTGTTCTAAAACAATTTCTTGCTTATACAGTGAAAATGTTGCACACTTTAGTACAGTACTACATGTTTTTTTTTTAAAAGAAAAATAAAGATCCTATATTTTTTAAAAGATGAGAATGGGATGGAACAAGTGGATTGGCAATTCTTGGGGGAAATGCTTCAGGACAGGTATCTTCTTTTGAAACATTAACATATAATTCAGTCCTAGGCCGCATCAAGAAAGGAATGATATCACAATTGTGTGACATATTAGTATCGCGATATACACCCTCGGTGAGACCAAACCTGGAATATTGCATCCAGTACTGCTTATCATGATACAAAAATTATGTTGACACTCTAGAAAAAATGCAGAAAAGAGCAATAAAGATGATTAAGGGACTGGAGGCTAAAACATATGATAAATGGTTGTAGGAATTGAATATATCTAGTCTAATGAAGAGAAGGACTAGGGGTGACATGATAGTAGTCTTCCAATCCCTAAAAGGGTGTCAAAAAAAGAGGATGATAATCTAGGGGGAGGGGGTTGCAGGAGGCAATTGCAGCCAAAAATGGGGCCTGCATGCAGCCCCCCCAAGCTCTGTTTTCTCTGGTAGATGCACCATAGGCTGATTTTTGGCCATTTCCAGGGTGGCCCTGTGGGCCAGATTTAAGCACCTTGTGGGCCGGATTTGGAATGTGGGCCTTGAATTTGACACCTCTGATCTAGATTTTCTGGACTGACCTTTAGGTTGGACTAGATTGAATTAGACTTCCAAGTTTTTCTTTAAAACAATAATTCCATGCTCTTTGAATAAGATATCTCAGAAGAAAAAAATAAGGACATCTTCAAAGTACTATGATAGTTTTTTCCAAGTTTTCCACAATCATGGTGTGAACGAGGATAGTTTACCTTGTTGCTGTGTACTAGCGAAGCATTGGATTCAATTCTATAAATAATCAATGGGAAGAAAAGATGTAAATCTTAAAATATTAATGGAACAGATTGTTCTGTGAATGATAGTTACAAAGCTGAGAGTGCTGTTTTCCCAGCATAGGAAATGTCTTCTGGGGTACACATGCTTTTAATAAAATAAAGAAAAAAGCTATCTATTGAATCAAAGGACAAGTTTTAAATATTGTCATATGCAAACTGAGTTTGAAACATGGAAGATGGTTTGGCAGGTAGAATGACAAGAAAGAGCTGGGTTAGAAAGTTCCTCTTTTAAACCTTGTTTTTGTAACATCTCTTCTAAATGACAATAGCCACAACACCACCATTGGCAGGTTGACCAATAAAGCTGGATTTACAGCACCTGAACTAGACAATATCCTACAGTGCTGAGCTGAAGGTGGGATCTCTGGCCTTGGAAGATATCTGCTGTAGGTTGAAAATCATATAATTACCAGTGGTGGAATTCAAATTTTTTTTACTACTGGTTGTGTGGAAGTGGCTTGGGGGGCGTGGCTAAGGGGTCATGTGACTGGGTGAGCAGTTTCTGTAAGTAGGGCAATAAAGAAACAATACCAGAATGTTTCTTTCCTGCTTTCCTTACAGGATTAACCCTGTAAAGTGGAAAAAAAACAAAAGGAGATTTCTTCTAACAACCGGTTCTCTGAACTGCTTAGAAAATTTACTACCAGTTCTAGCGAACCTGCTAGAACCTGCTGAATTTCACCTCTGATAATAACCCAGTAGGAAAAGGCAAGGGCAAATCTCTTCTGCAAATTTTTGCCCAAAATTCTACAGGACTAACTTAGGAACTTGCCAAGAATCAGTGGGTACCCATTTATTGGAAGATGTGTTATGGTCTCTTTCATTTTTTTTAATATTCTGGGTTGCTGCTATGTGTTGGTACTCATCTGAATAATGTTCTTATGCATCTTACACCAACGTTATTCAGAGAAATATAAGTGTACTGCAGCAAATCAGAACACTAAAAACAGAAAATAGAAGAAATTACAGTACTAAAGTTATAGTCATGGGACTTTTCAAAACTAACTATATAGATATGGGGTTTAAAAACTATAATTGAATATATGATCTGAATTCCCCACAAGAATGAAAAAAGAATTTTCATTATTTGATACATTTATAAGAAATGTATTAAAAAAGAAAAAAAACTTCAATTTTGCATAGTGAACGTGAAAATATGATGAATGCTTTTGATCAAAGACTTATGGACTTTGAATTAGAAAAGAAATATGAGAAATTAACATGATACATGATAAAATAAGTGCAGCAAGATTACAGTACCAGATGTACAAAGTTGGAAGAACAGTGAAATACCCACAGAGGAAGACTGCATTATAAAACTGATGGAATTGACAGAAATGATGAAATTGACCAGCCTGGTCAGGGGAGAAATGATATGTAGACCTTTTGAAAGACTGGAAAACTCGTATGGACTTTTTGTTGAAAGAAAGACTGCATTGATAATTTATGGAACTGAGGAGAGGGGAAACTGTTAAAAAGGAGGAGGAAGAAAAAAAGAGGGGAGAGAAATAATAAAATCATCATCAATCAAAGGCAGCTTTACTTGAAACAGCTTACATTCGTCAATGATACATTCAACACTATCAAACAACGACATCTGCCTTATCCCAGGTCCTTGCGAAGGACTTGATACATGGATAAAAAATGCCAAATCCAGTCTAAACATCTGGCCAACTGTGTAACCTACCATAATAATAACAATGTATATTAAGAGCTCACGATGACTGATGAATAAAGAGATATTGGAGTAATGGTTAAATAGTTCAGTTAAGGTATTGACACAGTAATACATCTACTGTAAAAAAAAAAAAAAGGCGACCAGCATATTGGGCATAAAAGAAATGGGAGTAAAAATAGAGATGGTAATATCATGATGCTCTTTTATAAGTCAATGGCATGACTGTATCTGGTTTGTGTGCATTGCTGGTCATGACATCTTAAAAAAGGATATCAGGACACTAGAGAAGGTCAGGGGAAACAACTAAGTTGATCAAGGAATTGGAGACCTTCCCTATGAACAAAGGTTGTAACTTTTAGAGGTTTTTTAATCTAGAAAGGAGGTGAATTAGATGGGATGGGATGAAGGTATATAAAATTGTGCATGGTGTAGAGTTAGTTTGGTCTAGTGGTTAAGGCATCAGGCTAGAAAGCCAGAGACTGTGAGTTCAAGTCCTGTCTTAGATATGAAAACCAGCTGGGTGACCTTAGGCCACTTACTCTCTCCCAGCCCAACTCACTTTGCAGGGTTGTTGTTGTGGCAAAAATAGGAGGAGGAAAATATGTTGGATCTGTTCACCCACCTTGTTATTTGTTTTTGGTTTTTTTCCATAGAATAAGATTTTTTTTAAATTTATTTATTTTTTTATTATCTTTTCACCCTGTGCTATACATAAGAAAGGAAGATTTGGTTC
>JAEANM010009414.1:0-16378 GCA_017656035.1 Myanophis thanlyinensis
AATTATTGAATGACAATGTGGATTGAAATCATCCACCACTACAGAGAACCTCTGCCTGGTGAAAATATTTTTAAAAAATGTTTTAACACCTCCATGTCCACATTCATCAATAATAATGCTGCATTTTCAAAAGCCACTTAAGATGGAGGATTAGAAATCTCCATCAGTTTCCATATCTCATTAAGCTTTGGTCACAGTATCTGTGTTCACTTCATCATTGTATGGTAATTTACAAATGGTACATTTCTGCTCAGAACATTCATATGAAGCTTCTGTAAGTGAAGGGCACAGTATTAAAAAAAGAAGCTAACAATGGAGTGTAAAAATGGGGAATGGGGGAATGGGTAGCTATTACAATGGTAGCATCATGACACAGTGATCTGGACTAGGAAGGGAGAAAGAGGCTATCTAGTAATTTTCAGAGAAATATAAGTTTGGTTTTCTAGAATTGATTGGCAAAGAACTGTTCTCTAAAGCAGGGGTCCTCAACTCCGGGTCCGTAGATCAATACTGATCTGCAGCATGCTAGCACCCGGTCCGTGCAAACAAGTAAAGTCTTATCTGGGGGATGCAGGCAGCCTGCCAAACCACACACCCTCCTATCTGCAGAAACACCTTTCTCCACAGAACCGGTCCCTGGTGCCCAAAAGTTGGGGGGCACCGCTCTAAAGCATATACAACATTGAATTGTTTTGCTAGCTGCAATAGATAAGCTACAAGACATACAATAAATTATATTAAAAATTGCAATAGTTGTTGAGAAGTTGCACTTTGCAGCAATTGCTTGCTTCTACATTTTATAACCCAGAGTGCATAGAAAGACACCACAATTTGCAATTTAATCTACTCAAATTTATTGCCTAGCTTCTTGGATTAAGTACCACAAAGATGTGCTGCCTCCCAAGTATCTCAATAGTATTAGTAAACAATTGCATTTGCAACAAAAAGTTGTGGCATATTGTCTATTGTAAATAAACACGTGTTGTTCTGTTGTAAACTGTTGGTGGTTTCAGCAAGCCACTCAATTTCTCTTTCAATTTTTAAATTTTCTTTTCCAATGACATTCATCCTATCGTTCTAGTGATCAGAGGAGATAGTGTGTTTTGGGGAGGAAGAGTTTCTAGATTTATACAAACATTTCAATTCCCTCAAACACATCATTCCAAACAATTTCACAGAACACCGTCTAAATAAGTTATAGTACGTTTTTTTTTTTGTGGGATGAGGGTTCCCCTTCAAGTTTAATTAGTATTATCAATTAGCATTTCCCAAAGGAGTAGATGATTGGATTTTTTTAAATTTATTTTTACATTTATATCTTCTTTCACATTAAAATTACCAGAATTTGTTAACCAATTACTTTTGGAAGCCTCCAGAAAGATCCCTATAACTTTTGGGAGTCATATGTAATGTTATGCTAAGACTGTAAAACTGTATATTTCCATGTGTAGATTTATAGACCCATGTGTAGAATCATATCATCCAGTTAATGTTGAGAACCTTCTTGCTTCAAAAAAATAGAGGCATTAGTAATGTCTAGGACAGTGACAGCAAACCTTTTAGGCACCGAGTACCCAAACTACTCACATATATGTCCAACTGTAAGGCATGTGTGCACATGTGCAACAGAGAGCTTAAGACAGCTGGCAATAGGAGGCACACATGCATGCATGGCAGAGACCCAAAGACCAGCTGGCCAGTGGGAGGTAGGGCATTACAACAACTCTGCAAAATGTGAGATCTTTTTCTTTCCTAAGCTTCTGTTTCATCATTTGCAGGGAAACTTCTCTTTCCCTGCAAATGATGGCGAGAAACACCATGGAGAAATGCAGTGGAGCTGAGTTGGGGTGACAGTGCATGTGCCCACAGAGAGGGCTCTCTGTGCTACCTCTGACATGCATACCATAGGTTCACTATCACTGGTTTAGGATAAAGACAATACTAACAGCATATCATTTCACAGATTTTCAGATGACCTGTTTATGAGAAAGGCTCTGCAAAACATCAAAGGAATAGGGGAGGTTTTTTTCAAGTGAAGCATCTCTTGGGAAATGATTCATAAAGCAATGCAATCTACTCCACTTCTAATAGTGAAACAAACTTTGATCAGTCATTTCAGAGCCTCTTCTGGCATATTGACTGGTTGAAGAATACACAAACTGCCATGCTGAAGCAAATTTCAACTTCCCCTTAACAAGAAAAACCTTATCAACTCCAACTAGCTACAAAGAGAGCTAATGTTGATTCATTGTAGACTCTGAAAGCCTTAAGGAAATGGGGCAGGTTGTATGGCCATAAAGCAGATTTGTATCCATTCTGTTTAGCCTATAAGACCCATTTATCAATCAATGCCACCATATGGAACCCAGGAATAGTGCCTTCTCTAGAACAGCACTCGCCACTGAAATGTGCACTCACCACATTTGAATAGCCATGATCTTAGTTCCCCTGAAAGCTTTTTCTCTAGGTTTTGGACTAAGACAGTTGTTCCACTATGCAATAGGCTTTCTATATTTATACTGTGTGCTTGTTCCCCTGTTATGCCATCTTTCTATTAATTTTGGAGCATTTTTAATGTATTGTTTTTTAATTTTGTATGCTGTAGAAAATTATTGGGTAGCTATAAAAAAATAAATTCTACATAATTGAACAAAAAAAATTCAGATTTCTGGTAACTCTTCTAATAACATTTCTAGTAGTATTTTATGACCACTAAGGCAATCCTTTTGTAAAAGAACTATATTGTACTCTTACAAACATGATCACAGACCTAAAAAGAATGAGAATTCTTGTCTAAGGCCATAATACATTTTCTAAACCAACCTCACATGAATACTGATTACATGAATGAGCAAACATTGGCTAATAGCCTAGTGAAGAAATGCATTTTAATAGAAGTGTTGTTTATGCAAACAATTTACAAATACAGATTTTGGAACTGGCTTAGCCAATAGTTAGCCCCATTCAGTAACCACATTTGAGAAGGATATAATAAATGCATATAATAGGTTATTAGTTTCTATGAAATTTCCTTATGGAAATACTCTTTCCCAAAAGACCAATTAAGTATTTAAGTTTTATAGTAAGAGCCACTTTAAAGTAGTCAACATATCAAGAGATCAGTTACTTGTTCAACTGAGGGTGAATTCTAACCAGGTGGTTCTCTAAGTATTTTTATTCTGTAATAATTTCCTTTGTAGATTCCATTCAAACCAAAATGACATACTTTGCACATGAATGACTAGGGGGAAGGCAGTTTATGTATTCATGAATATTTAATTAAAGTGAGAACTAAAAAATCAATAGAAAAGATAAAATGCCCAAGTCAGATATCAACTGTTTATGACAATATATTTGCTTTTAATTGAATTTCATCTGTCACTTGGAACTAGGGATATGTGATCCAAAGCATCATAGCATGTCTTTGTGAAGTGCTTAATTAGATGTCCATTAATTACTGACTTCTTTAATATTATGGAGACTTGTGTGTGCCAAAATTGTAAACTAAGATTTGATGGGATGTTTCCACTGAAAATGAAATGCAGAAATCATGTTGAAGCCATCTTCAATTACATTCAAAGCAATGTCCTATTAGCAGACCATATGTTCATTTTTTATTGTTTTATACTACTTCCACCAATAAAGCTATAACTATAAATAAAACTATAACAATAAAACAAACAAAAGCAAAAGATTTTTAAATAATTGAAAACAATATGATTTACTCTTCTAAATATTAGGGGTTTGCCTTTCTAATACGATTCTGCTGTTCTTATGAGGACATCTAATGGGGCATGGATTAGAAAGTAATGCCTTCTCTGTGGTTGCCCCATATCATGCAGTGCACTGTCCCTAATGTCCAGTATATTTGATTTAAGGGCCGAACAGTTTGGAAGGCTGATGCAAGAACAGGAAACTGATGTAACAGTGACAGGAAGTTATTATCACTACCAGGGCCTATGCAAGAAAAGAATGACTCAGCATTAGGTGGTTTTCCCTTTAAGAAGGAGGGTATAGAAAACTCCCTTTTAAGGGACAGTTATATAAGGAAGCTAGTAGAGGGTGTTCCTCCCTTCCTTGCATTCCATGCCTACTTGCTGTTTGTTCCTTGTGTGACCGGTTTACAGAGCAGAAATTCTCCATGACTGATTAAGATATTTGTTGCCACGTGTATTGTATATACTATTGTAGATAAACCACTGTACATAGTAAAAGACTCTGTGTGCTGTGTTATTGCTCCTGGGTTATAGCATAGAGGCAATCACTCTGTAAAAACCTCTGACAATGCTGCATACACTCTGACACCTATGATATTGAAAATGTTTAAGGGGTTCTTTATGCTCTCTGAGCTTGGTTGTTTTCTTGCTGACATTTCATTACCCAAACTAATTAATATCATCAAACTTTAGTTTAAACTGGGCCTTAGTACTTAATTCATGGCTAAACATTATTTTAATCAGGTTTAGTGAGAGTTTTCTTAGTTTTCTTAGCTTTAAGAAAACTAATATCATGACACCTGGTCCTCTCAATTCATGGCAAATAGATGGGGAAGAAATGGAGGTAGTGACAGATTTTATTTTTCTGGGCTCCACGATCACCACAGATAGTGACTACAGCCAAGAAATTAAAAGATGCTTGCTCCTAGGCAGGAAAGCCATAGCAAAGCTAGACAACATACTAAAAAGCAATCACCCTGCCAACAAAAGTACCTATAGTCGAGGCTATGGTTTTCCTAGTTGCAATGTATGGCTGTGAAATTTGAACCATAAGGAAGGCTGAGAGCCAAAGAATTGAGGCCTCTAAACTATGATGCTGGAGAAGACTCCTGCGAGTCCCTTGGACTACAAGGTGAACAAAAAAATCAGTCCTAGAGAAGATTAACCCTGACTGCTCTTTAGAAGGCCAGAGCCTGAAGATGAAATTCAAATATTTTGGCCACCTAATGAGAAGGAAGGAATCATGGGAAAAGAACCTAATGCTGAGAATAATTGAGAGCAAAAGATTGGAACAGCAGAGAATGAGATACCTGGAGGAACCACTGAAGTAGTCAGCTTGAGCTTAAATGAATTCCATGGGATGGTAGAGGACAGGAGGCCTGGAAGAACATGGTCCATGGGTCACAATGACTCAGACACAACTTCGCAACTAACAACACTGAGAGTTTTATGTATATAGTATGATTATATTTATGTCAAGGATATATTTTAGATCAACCATCATCAGAAAGAAACAAAGTGATTAGCCATCTTATTCACAGCCATGGAGGAGCCTTTTAAAGCACAGTAAGTTTGCAAGCTTAATTGGTTTCTGAAATTTCTTATTAACTGTATTAAAGCTATAGAGAGCTTCAGAATGACATGTTTGAGAAAGTGCCAGGTGAGATTTTCTTCAACACTGAACCAAATAAAAATTAATTAAAAACTAAGAAATTTAAAGCATTTGAAATAAATAGCAAAGAGTTAAATAAGGCTTTGATCTAAGAAAGTTACAAATGCTTTATGTGTCCAGTTAAATTTGGAATATTGACTTTTATTTTTTGATTTTTGAATTAACTATAAAAAAATGAATTTCTTCTTATGAGAGTTATTTTGGCTATTCTGGTTCGTAATAAAGATAAGCAGCTTTGTGATTTAGAAAGTAGACACAAAAAAGCCACCCACACTATTTTAGATTTAGTTTGAATCAGTTTCCACTAATCAAAATTATACACATATACACACACATAAGAAATATAATAAAATATTAACTTTAAACCCTAACTACCTTCCAACATTCCAACATGATAATATCTTACTAATACTAGTTAGAAAAGTATGAAATGCTTACAGCTTTCACTTATAACATTAGGAAACAACATACAATCATATGTATAAACTGTAACACAGGTACAATTGTAATGTAATCAACATTAAGGTATTGAATGAACAACTCCCTTGGAGATGCAGTGTCTTTTTAAAATCAAGAACATACTAAAGCCAAACCAACCACTTTTATCAATATGCTCACTACAATTGTCCTGAGATAAAATATTTTGGGGACTTTCTCCCTTCTTCCATCTTTCCTCTTTTTTCTCTCCCTGTTCTCTCTGGTCAATCTGAATCTGGCCTGTTTCTTTTCTACAATGTGAGCCACAATCAATTCAACACACTCAGAGGAATTTCCTGTTCCATATTGGTTACCTGAGAATTCATGCTCCAGGACTTTTTGCACAAATGTGCAAATGTAAAGAATTGAGTTCTATTTTTAAAATATTTTTTCTATATTCAAGATTCCAATTATTATTTATGAGGAAAAACCATGGTTTGGTTTGGTTTAACTTGCCACTGATCAATTTCTAAGTCCCAATTTTGTACTTGTTAGGAATGCTTTCTTAACATTCTCTAAATATTACTTGCAGGTGTGATGCTGGACCCATAAAGAAGGAAGTGATGCAGTCCTTCACCTAACTGTGAGTTAGCACTTTAGCACAGCAAAAGCCCATCTAGTAAGTACATTGACTTGAAGACAAAACAAGTAGCCTAGATAATAAATAGGCCTGAGTGAGGTGGCTTGTTTTGCTCAGGGAAGTACTTTGTGTTGCAAAGACAATTCAATTTGCTTCATTGAACAGAAGAGCCAACACAATTAGTCTCAGTAAGATCTTTTGCATCACCACTGGGGTTCCTCTTAGGGCATTTCTGCACAACAGCTTAAGCTGCTTGACTTCCATGCTGTTTCTGTCCTTTAAAAAAATGATGGAAATTATAGTCCCAATTACTGTCATTAACCAAAGATACTTGGCTATGATTCCAGAGTTCCATAAGATGAACTGGAATTCAAGTACAGTCACCCCGTCTTATCTTTAGGAAGAACATAGACAACTGAACAGGGTATTCCCATAAATAACTAGGTCCCAAATTATGCAGGGTTTATAAATTTATACAAAACAACCAGTACACTGAAGTTCTAGGTGGTAGTTGTACACTGATAAAAACCATTAATAAGATACTGGTAATCATTACAGCTTGCAGAGCAAAAATATCACATGAGCACACTGAGATGCTGCATAATTCCTTATAGTTACATTCTGGATCAGCTATAGCTTCCAAATTTTGTAACAATTATTTTGATATCATCAGAAAACTATCCCAACATTGATTTACTCATGTATGATCAAGCATTATGAATCTGCATTCTTGTGGTAACTTGTTAAAGCATCTACTAGAATCTCTCAAAAACTAATCATATTCGTTGCAATTTGGAGCAAAATATATTGTATGGCATAATATTGAGTAATCATATTATACTTCTCAGAAGTAACTTCAGATCAGCCCTTCCCTGTGGCTATAACTTTTCCCATAGACACATGCTGATTCAAACATTTATGAAGTTATTACTCAGTGGGGGTATTCAGCCTGGTCACAGTTCTAGCGAACCAATAGTGGTGATGAGATTTGGCCCTGCCCACTTACCCCTGCCCTATCTTCTCCTATATCCTTCTTTTTTTTTCCTTTGTAGCTCAGCTGAATTGCATGGAACAGCTGTTTTCCACACCTCTTCAGCCTTCCTACTCACCTGGGTTACCTCTAGTAAGTCTAAACTTGTAGTTTAGAAGCCATGTGGTAGTGCATGCACATGCAAAGCGCATGTGCAAAGCTCACGCACATCAAACCAATAGTAAAATTGATTGCATCCCAGTACTTGTATTACTGGACATTGTAATTAGTTTTATTTGAAGGGATTCACTACTTCATAAAAATAATGAAAACATGGTTGCAGATTCACAGCACAATCTCTGCTCCTTTAAAATATATGCACATGAAAAGGCATAGGTCTAATATCAGACTGCCCCTCTTGCCACTCTATCCTAAGGTTGTTACTAAGCAAATTTGAACTGAAACAAACATCTGAATATATAGATATTTAAGCATAAGTCATTACTTTGGGATGTGAATATATCTAGAAGTATCCCAAAAATATTAGATGAAAATGGATATAAAAGCAGACCTGGAATTTTTCAAGTGAGGCTAGGCATAAATATATTTTTGTAATTCCTCATCAAATGTATGGGGAAAAAATTGGGCATAGCTAAGTAATAACTATAGATTCTGACATATCCAATAGAAAAAGTTACCAAAATATGTTTTCCTCTGGAATTTAATAGAACTGTGGAAAGACAGAGACAATTTTAGACTGCTGGAGAGAAAACAGGATGTTCATGAATATCCTTTGGCCATCATACCAACAGAAGTTTAGTGGCCTCCAGCTGAGTAGGATTACAACAGTTTATGGTCCTGCTAGCTACTACTTACCAGCATTTTCACCCACACCTTTTAGATGGGGCTAGATTGTATGAAAAGAAATTTCTTTCATACCTCAAATGTAATTTTATACATTAACTTATCTGAGCAGCTTTTCCATCTCATACACTTCCAAGTTATCATCCTAATTTCAGTGGCCCAGTAAGTGCTTTTAATTATCATTTCCCACAACTCTATGATGCGAAACTCTCAATGCTTGGTCTCCATGAAGCATCTTCTGCCCCTCCTGTGCTGCTACTTCCACAATGAGTAAGTGGTTATCAAATGCATAAGCATTACTCCATCTACCTTATCAAAAGCAGTAGAATGATAAAGGAAAGAATGTGTAAGGTGTCCAGTTCATTCAGCAACATCCTTTAATTCCTTCCTTGAAGGTCTTCCTTCAATGAACAGAATCCTATTGTGATTAATGGCCACATTCACACAAAATCCTGCTTCCACTGTCTCTGTTTCTCATCAGCTGGCAGGCAAGAATTGGTTCTGACTTTTATAATCACAGATTGGAAAATGTAGCCCATTGCCAGAAAGAGTGCTGGTGTTTGTTTTGCACCATGCTCCAGAAAGGTTGATTAGGGCAGCATCCGCCTGTAGAAGACCTTTGTGTGTTTGATAAATGCTGCAGAATAAATGGGCTTTTTTCCTCTTAAAAATAAGGATTTATGCTGCTGCTGCTGCTGCTGCTAATCATAGCACACACTTCCACAGGATAAGCATCCTCTTGTCACTTTATGGGATCTCGGAAACATATGTTTTCTTAGTGCGCCCCTGTTCTATGAAACAATCTTCACACAAATATATGACTGGATTCAACAATACTCACTTTTAGGAAAGCTGTCATACTTTTCCCCAAAATATTTGGACCCAGTTGAGTTGATCCCATTGTGTTGTTTTATTAATGTGTTTGGTCACTAGTCTCTGTCTCTCTAGTCAGATATCAGATTCAATCCAAATAGTATAGTTTCAGTTCAAAATGAATAAAGAGCAGCAAGATAAATATACACCAAGTTTTGCCCAAAGAAAATTATACTTGAAAAAAATAAATAAATGTTTTGAAATTTTTTTAAAAAGATTATATTTGCATTATCTGTTTCATTATAAACATCATCCAAATATTTAGAATAGTAACAGTTATGTCTGTTTTATAATACAATATTTTGAAGACAAGGTCTAGTTTATAAATAAAGAATCCATGGTATTTGATTCTTTAAAAAAAGTAAGGATTTCTTTCCTCTGAAAAATGAACATTTGGTGGAATTCAAATATTAGGATGCCAAGAAGCAATGGCAGCATACTGTAAAAGCATTTAAACCACAAAAAGCAGGATCTAAACCATGAACTCTTTTAAGAAAATGGCTGCAATAAGATTTTGAAGTGAATGGTGTTTACTATAGTGGCAAAGACTCTTCCCTACACGTTTATTATTTTTCTCCTTACAACCACCAACATTTAGAATTTTCTTCTTCCAGATTAGATTCACCTGAGTTTGTGTTGCACACACACACACACACTAGCTCAATAAACTGCTTAAACTGAACTACTATATGTTTAAATATGGACTTAGTGGAAATTACTGCACTTGTGAGAAAGTATGCAACACTAATCTGATTCTTATGAACCTTCATTACATCACATTTAGTAGTTTCATCAAAAATTAATACCAAGATACCTTCCTTTCTGTTCTTTGAGTTTTAGGTCAATTAAAAAAAATAGATCCCTCCAGGAAATTGGCTTTTTAAATTACCCCTGAGAAATCAAATATCTGAGAAAACATAGTACTATTCTTACTAATGTCCTATTTCTTGTATGACTTCATGATTACTGTTAAGTCTTTTTTCCATTTTTTTGATCCCAAGGATTCTCTGAGAGGGTCAGAATCTGAAGTGAACTAAAACTGAGTATATTATTATTTAGGTAGCAGCAGAAATCAGATTTCATCAGCTCCTGCTTTCTAAAACTGGTACCATTTATTAATGTTATAATCAACATTAGGATTTACACTGTAATATTATTTCTCTAGGAGAAGCCTTAGTTACAGTCATGCAGCAACAGCCCATAAGAATGTCCACTAACTTTGTGGTCCATTACCTGATATGTATGTATGTATGTATCTGTGTATTTATTTTTGTTTATTTATATCTCACCTTTATTATTTTTACAAAGAACTCAAGATGGTGAACATATTTAATACATCTTCCTATACTACTACCTACAACAGCAATCCTTTGAAACAGGATTGGGCTGAGAGCCAGTGATTGGCCCAAACTCACCCAGCTAGCTTTCACGATTGAGAGGGGTCAAAGAAGCCATCTATGTCAAAATTGAACAGCCCTCTTTCAACAGAGGGGGAGGGATACTATCTATGTCCATCATCTATCTCCAGTCTACAACACAGTCTTTTCAACAGTTCCAGGAAGGATCCAAACCCAATTGGTAGCACTCAGATAATCCTGAAGGCACAGATAAACCTTCAGGTGGCCTTAATGACCTGCTAAAATAAGGCAAATGACTAGTTGTGCACAAAGAGTATAAATCCATCCATTCCTCACCATCCAGTGAGAGCTAAAGAAGCTTCTTGGATGAGAAGTGAAACATCTTCACAGGAAAAAGGGGGTGGAGCCAGAAGGTCCAGTTGCCTCTTGAAACAGCACTTTTGGGACAACCATGATCTCCATAGACTTTTAGGTCTAAGGTGGAACTTGAACTCACAGTCTTCTGCTTTCTAGTCTACAGTGTATGGTTTCATTATTTAGCTTAAAATCAAGTAGAGGGATATATGAGGCTAACCTTAAAGAGCATTCAGACTCTTTATTCATGTATTTATCATATGGCATATCATACATGGACTAACAGTATACATTAACATTTCAACAAGATTAGTAGAACCAATAAAATATAAATGTCGCAAAGATCAATGTTCAAATATCAACATCCAGGCCATCTCATTATTGAAGTACAGCATTGTTTATATTTTTAAAAAATCAGATACCGGATTGGTATATGCCCTCAGCTGACAGCCAGTCCCGGTGTAATCTACAGTTTGAAGGGGGAATCTAATACTGAGAGGAGGATATTAAGTCCTATTTATACAAAGAGTCCCAGAAGATGCCATGTGAGGTACAAATGCTATTCAGGTTTGTCCATTTCTTATGTGGTAGTTTAAAGCCTATCATCCTTTTTGTGGAGTCATTTATATGTCTTCCTATAACTGGGCCCTTAAAGAATCATTTGGCTTTCCACTGGGAATCGATGTGTGAAGTTAGCTCACCTCCTCATGGTGCACCCTGGATATTGCAAAAGTGAACTAAATGAACTAGCAACTGCTGGCATCCAGAATACTCTGTAGGTTTTCCTGGGCTTTCAAAATACATGTTTTGTTGTTGTTAGTTGTGAAGTCATGTCCGACCTATCATGACCCCATGGACAACATTCTTCTAGACCTTCGTGTCCTCTACCATCCACAGGAGTCCATTTAAGCTAATGCCCACTGCTTTAGTGACTCCATCCAGCCACATCATTCTCTGCAGTCCCCTTCTTTTTCCCTCAATTGTTCTCAAAATACATAGAAATGTAAATGAAAACACTCAAAAGCTACAATTGGTCCAGGAAGCAGTAGTGCAAACAGTTCTGGAGGCCCCTAGTGTCACTGATGTTATGTGAGCAGCACTGGCTATTATCTGCTTCCAGGTCCCATTCAAAGTATTGATCATCATCTTTACAGTCCTATATGGCATGCCCTGATGGGAACAGCCTGCACAACTCATTGTGGCAGAAAGGAAGTTTCACTCCTCTAAAAATCTGTTCTCTATATATACAGTTGTCCCTCCATTCTTCTATTTCTAAAGATCCAGTAGTTCTGAAAGAACTACGGAAATAATTCTCTTAAGGCAAAAAAGGGCAATTCTTTTTCAAAATGTCACATTAATTCCAGATTTTATAATAGTGGTTACTTATATTTATTGATGTATTGATTGCTAATAAATAAAGTGAGCACTTGCTAATATAAAGATATGTGGGAAACATATTCTTTTTAAACATGAAGAAGAACCACAGACTAGACCAGGGTTGGGCAACTGTGGCCCCTTTATGAGCTGTGGACTTCAAATCCCAGAATTCTTCAGCCAGCTATGTGGCTGAAGAATTCTGGGAATTGAAGTCCACAGGTTGTAAAAGGGCCACAGTTGCCCACCCCTGGCCTAGACAATGATCTGATAAATGAAAGTTGAGTCCAGAAGAGATGGGGTGGTGAAAATACTTCAAAAGAGACTCTCTCTAATTTATGGGAGAGTAGAAGTGAGGGAAAGGTGCTTTCAGAGTTGCAAGATGGTGTTAGTATAACTTTTAATAATAGAGCTAATCTGCCTGTTTTTGGACTATTTCACAAGGCTAACATCTAGAGAAAGAGATGGGGAGGGGTATAAAAAGCTATGTCTCTGGCATGCATAGTAACTAGTGAATAGGTCTCAAGGCAAAAGGTTAATTAGAGAAATAGAAACTACCCACAGGAAGTTAAGTGAATGCCTATTGCTCTTCTGAAACAGTAAGATGGAGAGCTCAGTGCCAGGAAAATTATCCAGTAGAATACATGCTGTGCAGACTGCAAACTGTTACCAAAGGATCACAGTCCAGGCAAGATTTTCTTAAACCAGCTTAGAATCAAGCTGGCAATGCATAGGACAAGAGCAATTTGAATAATGAGTGTGGATATGTCCCATGTCATAAAGCTTAGCAAATCATTTGTTTCTTTTCTATTACTGAATTTTTACTTTCAGGTGTTAGGAAAAGCCCTTGTAAAATTTTGTGAGGCTTGAGCCTGTTGTTGGCACTTTGTGTTTAATGTCACTTTGTATGGAAAATATACCCCAATCTAAATCAAAACAAACAAGGGTCATAGTAACCAACCCCTTCAAGTTTTTAAGGCCATTAAATAGAACGTTATTTTAATTATTCTCTCACTGGAAAGGTCATGAATAATTTTCATTCACAAATAAGGAAATAAATTTTAATTTCTCAAAGATGTCAGGCTTTGGCAAAGGAGTTGAAAGGCCTTGTTAGCTTGAAGTAGAGGCAACTAAACAAAGAAAATGCTGGAAAATTCTACAATTTAATTACTTATCTCTCACAGAATAATATAATTTAGCATTAACTATCAAGTAACTCAGGAACCTTGTTTAGAGATTTTACACCATATCAAGAATGAATTGAAGACCACATCTAGTGGTATTATATATCTATTTATCAAAAAAAATAGCTGTTTTAGTTCTATTTATGAAATAATCAAAATATTTATTTTTCCTAAATTGTCCAGAAGCATTCAGAAGCAGGGTCAAAAAAAGTCAAGATAGTGGCTGCAACTCTGGAACTAAAATCACCATCTTTACTTTTTCTTAACCTCCCTGTGAACATTCCTATTTTATTCCTATTTAATTATTTTAAAATGCCTTCATGAAAGCATTAAATGATTCTGGTTTTTAAAAAACCAGAAACCATTTTGGCTTTAATATACAAAAAAAAGAGCTTATTCTCTTCCATCTAGTTGCCTTCTAGATATATTATATTTCAAACTCACACCTCCCAGCTGTGATATCTGGAATTAATGGATCTTTAATCTAATTTAAGGAGCACTGTTACAGAGAAATAAATAATTTCTGGAGTGTCAATCGATGAAATTGTTTAATTGATGGAACTAACTCTGGCAGACCAAACCAGCTGGTAACCAACACCTTGAATCTCACAAGGATATATGTATATCAAGGGAGTCAAACTCAAGGCTCAGGGGCCAGATCCACCCCACAGAGTACTTAGATCTGGCCCAAAAGCCACCCTAGAAACAGCAAAGGACCAGCCTACAGTACTTCTGCCAGCGAAAACAGGTTCCCGAGCACTGTTTTTGACTGCCATGATCACTTGCAACCCTCTGCTGGTGAAAACAGAGTTTGGGAGTGTCATGTGCGAGTGCCATTTTCATTAGCAGTGCATTGCAGGAGGTCATGGTAGCTGAAAACGGAGCTCAGGAGGCTGTTTTCACTGGCAGAGCACTCGGGCCACCACAGGCGCCCCTGACAGAAGTGACATTGAGCTAGCCATGCTCTCCCCAAGGTCAAACACAACCCTGAGGCAGCCCTCAATGAAATTGAGTTTGAAATCCCTGGTGTATATAAATGAAAACTTGTTTTTTTTAATAAGTAGTGTGAATCAAAGAAGAGCCTTAGTAAGTCACATGGGAGGGCCACCTGTACAACTTTTTTCTTAAGAGTGACTGGTTAGGCAGTTCTGCATGATTGCAATGACATCTGGATTTTTCCACCAATCAGGACAATTCCTGGGGCCCTACTCATAACTATCTGGCTTAGAAGTAGTGGATAATCTTATATACACCTAATGCTGTTTTTTAAATGATAGCAGTGAAGTTGGAATCTGCAACAAAATCATCTTAAGTTTATATCGGCGCTACACGGTGCCTCTACCAAAGCAACCTTTTGTTTCCTTCCTTATAAATGAATAGTGGTTTTCCCCTTCGATAGAAGAAAGTACAGCCCACTGAAAAACAGTTTAGCAATAACCCATAGAAGGAAATCACTTTCCATACTCAAAGACATCCATCAAATGATGAAAGCATTAGATCAAAAACAAGTGCTGAAAAGGAAGCAGGTCTGATAACTGAACAATTAGACTGGAAGGTCAGGTTATTTTCTTGAAGCCCACATTTTATTAGAGAATTATTATGATATATTCATCTAGTTAAATCTGTCATGAGAAGATGCATTGTACTGAGGAACAAACTGAAATCATTGCAATAGAGATCATGCAGTGTATCCTGCTGTAGCAAAATTTACCTATGCCCTCAGCTAAGATGGAAAATTCCAAAGCTCAGGGATATTATACTATGAAACTGGAAATTAGACTCCATCTATCTAGATGTCAACAGATCTGCAGGCTATCCAGGTTCAAGCATTTCCACCCTGCGTTGCTGACATGCTGAACCGTGACTAGAGAGGAGGCCTTCAGGGGCAAGAGACCTTCTTTATGGTAATTAATTCTCCAGGAGAGCTTGGTCCCAGATGGGGGAGGGAAGAAAATGTGTGTAGAAAGGTTACTGCTAAAGACCAGCCTCTATCCATCAAGTCAGGGCAGAATCACCTATGGCAGGTTTTAAATGTTCCAAAATTAAAAGACTGGCAATTCCTGTTCCCGGCACACACTGAGCCATTTAATGCTTCATTATTTATTTATTAGGGTTTTCGACATGGTAGGGGAGCCACACGGCTTTAAAAATAAATGAAAATCAGCATGACGTTAATATGACCAGAGAGAACATCTCACTCTGACTGGAACATTACAGTCAAAGTTGACTTTCCTATTAGTTTGTTCAGAGAGATTGTTGTTTGTCAAGATTAAGATATAGTTTTCTTACAGGGCAGAATCTAATATCTTTAGTTAATGAGACACTGTGCTATTCAACTGGATTACACAAGGGGCATCTTTAAACATCACTAACTTGGCTGGGATTGATGGAAGGCCATCTCTATGGTAATATAATAAACAGTAGTGTATCACTTCTTTGACTGGAGTCTACACATCAATGCCACTAGAATAATATAATCCAGGAACTCTAGACACTGTGCTTCTTCTTTGTTTCTTCTATTCCATATCATAATAAACATTAACATTAAAAGTTATCTGATAGAGGTGAAACATTGGTTAATATAACCTAGTACTATTAAGATTTCACAGGGGATTATCTTCCTGCCTTTCTTGTAAATCCAAGATACTGAATTTATATATGCAAGTATATGCAAAATATATTTTCTTATTTTATTCCTAACATTGTACTCAGATACGTCCTTCATGTAGTTAGTTCATTTAAAACTGGGCGAGGATTTTAAAATACTTTCTATACTGGGACAGAGGAAACATTAATTATAAGGGTTGAGCAAGCATTAACAGTTATTTATATCCCCATCTTGCTCTCAAATTCACCCTGCTAAATTTTCCTAGTCTTGAAAAATAGAAGGTAAACAAACATAAAAAATTTTGTGTCCATGAGGTCACCAGACCCAAAGCAGAGGTTTATATTATAT
>JAEANM010009415.1:0-16377 GCA_017656035.1 Myanophis thanlyinensis
ATGTAATGTAATGTAATGTAATGTAATGTGTCTTTTATACTGATAATGTAATGTAATGTAATGTAATGTAATGTAATGTAATGTAATGTAATTTAATTACATAATTTCTATACCGCCCCCTCTCCCGAAGGACTCGGGGCGGTGCACAGCAAAAAAGCCATTAAAAATACAAAGAACAATTAAGATAAATTATTAACTAATTGTAACCAATCAATTAAAACCCAATCTAAAAAATTTAAAAATTAGGACAATTAAAAACCAATTTAATTAAAAATTAATTAAAATCCCCAACCGATAGTACTAGGCTAGACCGGCCTGCTGAAACAGAAAAGTTTTTAATGTGCGCCGGAAGGTCTGTAGATCCGTGATGGTCCGGATCTCCAGGGGCAATTCATTCCACAGGGAGGGTGCCCCCACAGAGAAGGGTTCAAACAGGTGCCATTGCTACAGGTAATGAGTGCAGGACAACACCTGGCACACCACTTGCTCCTGCAGGCTGGTGGGGCAATCTTCTCCTGGCCATCTGCTCGGCACACCACTTGCTCCTGGGGGCTGGTGGGGCGATCTACCATTCGGCTGCCCTGCTCCACGCTGTCCTCCCAGCACACTGCTTGCTCCTGGGGGCTGGCAGGGTGATCTCTTCCCAGGCCGTCCACCTTCACGCCACCTGCCCGGCACGCTGCTTGTTACTGAGGGCTGGCAGGACGATCTTCTCATGCGACAGCGGCATGTGAGCTCGGGCATGTGGGCAATGGAACCAAGCGCCCTTCCATATCTGTGCAGGCATGGGAACCTCAAGCATGGCAACCTTGAGATCCGCGGGCAGTGGAGGCGCTGCAAGCTTGGCCATGGCAGAGGCAGCAGCGGGCGGCTGCACTTGATGGCTGTCAGAAATGAGCACCCTTTCCCTGGACCGGCAAGCGAGGGGAAGAGCCCGGCCCCGACTCACTCCTTTTCCTTACAAGATGCAACTCGCATGCTGTTTTTAGAGCATGCGCAGTTGTGCATGACTATAGTGCCCCGTTTTTAGCATGTGCACAGTCACCAAGTCATGCACGCGCTTGCATGCACAGTCTATTAGTTGGGCTGACTGCTGGCGTGCCAACTTGGGCACGCATGCTGTAGGTTTGCCAACACGGTTATAGGGAAACCCTGTGCCAGATTCAATGAAGGACGATACATTTCTTACTTAAAGAAGGACTTGACTTAACTTCTGTTAAGAAGAACTACAGTCCAATTTCTTTTTAATAATGATTATAAACTTTTCACATCTATTTGACTTGAAAAACTTTAAAAAAGTTTTACAGGATCACATACACGATGACCAGTGTGGCTTTTTACTCAAAAGGCAACTAAAATACAATGTAAAAATACTTAGATATAATTGAATATTTACAACAAAATAGCGACAAAGAAGTCACATTAATTTTTTTAGGTGCAGAAAAAGTGTTTGATAATTTGAAATAGGACTTTATGTTCAAAGTAGTAAAAGAAAAGGAAAACAAAAGATGGATTTTTGGATATGGATTTTATACACGATCCAAAGTCCATTTATATGCTCCAGAAAGCTCGGATTATGGTGAACAGAGATTTGACAAAAATCATGTAAAATCCAGAGAGGAGCAAGACAGGGGTATCCTTTATTCCCTTTATTATTTATTCTGGTGTTGGAACTGTTGAATAGAGATATTAGACAAGACAACAGTGATTACAAATTAAAGTACACAACTGTAACCTTTGTGCTTTTGCTGATGATTTGGTATTGGTTGTACAAGACCCTCTAGAGCAGAAGTGTCAAACTTGATTTCATTGAGGGCCGCATCAGGGTTGTGTTTGACATTGTATTTGACCTTGGGGGCCGGGGTGGGCATGGCCAGCTCGACGTCACTCATGTCAGGGGTGGTTGTGGTGGTCCTAGTGCTCTGCCAGTGAAAATGAGCTCCGTTTTGGCTATGATGACCTACTGCAACACTCTGCCAGCAAAAACGGAGCTTGGAAGGGTCGCACACAGCCCTCCCAAGCTCTGTTTTCGTTGGCAGAGGCAGTGGAGGCCGGTCCATCACTGTTTCCAGTGCAGTCCTATGGGCTAGATCTAAGCACCCCACGGGCCAGGCCGGGTCCCTGGGCCTTGAGTTTGACACCCTTGCTCTAGAGTATATTGAATATGTTACAAGGAAGATTAAAATATTTTGAGAAATGATAGACTTAAAAATAAATATATTAAAGATAACCTTAGTGACTAAGAATGTGGAAGATCAGAAGAAATTGAAACTTAAAATTGTGAAAAGAGTAGAATATTTGCTATGCTATGCACCAATTACTCCCATTCATAGTCAGGGAGTCTTGGCACTCAGCTATTCATGCTCTGTCATGTCCAGATTGGACGATTGCAGTGTACTGTGGAGCTAGTATCCGGAAACTTCAACTGGTACAGAGCATGGCCATGCAACCCATATTGGGTGTCTGGAAAAGGACACATATAATACCCTTGTTCCCTGAACTTCACTGGGTATCAGTTTGTGTCTGGGTCCAATTCAAAGTGTTAGTCATCACCTATAAATTTATAGGTGGCATAGAACCAGATTACCTACAGAATTGGCTTTGCCCACTCTCTCATCAGCCCATCTCACTTGATCAGGCAGGAAAGATATGCTACAGATCCTGTTTTGATTTGTAGGGTCTAAAAAGAGAACCTTCTGTGCTGCTATCCTCACTTTGTAGAATACTATGCCACAGAGGTGAAGAAAGCTCCCAATCTCTTGGCCTTCCATTAAAGGGTCAAAACTTGGCTCTATGGCCTTGCATGGGGGGAGGAGTATAGTGGACCACACAGCTGTAGTGCTGGCTAGTACTTTGAGAGCCCATCTGTCTAATAAATTTTAGCTCTAATTTTAATTTTTAATTTTAATGTTAATTTTTGTACATTGTTTTCCTTTTCAGTTATATTATATTGTACTTCCCAGAGCCTCTCTTTGAGGGAGATGGGTGGTTTAGAAATATGAAATATAAATAAATTACCATTTTGAATAGGTACTTCATTAATTATTCTTCCAATTCAAATGAAGAATTGCAGTTACGAAAGGAAGACAAATTGGAGTCAGATTTAATTCAGCCATGATCAGGTAGACTGTAGCAGTTTCTCTTGTTTTTCTAAGGGCTGCTGTGTCTCCCTTACCTTATGCACTATCCCTGATCCAGGACTGGGAGAAGTTTCCTCTTTCTAAGAATGGCATAAGCAATAGTGTTGAGATGTAGGAACAATTGTGTTGGAGGAAATTGTTTCTCTAATTGTTTGAATTAAAGATGACTTAACAATTTATCTGTTTTTTGTCTTGCAGAGTACTGAAAAGTTGACTTCAAAAGAAATGAAAGTCAGTCAAGGCAAAAATGGAAATAAAGTTAGAAAAATTGCAGAATTGGGATTTTCACCAGAGGAAAATAAAAGTGAAATCAAAGTTGAAAAGGATCACAAGAGAAGAACATCTGCTTCTTTCCAATTGGAGGTTATCCAGCCAGATGTTGAAGGGAAATCTCAGTTTCAGAGAGCAGAGGGTAGTCCAGAAGAATCTCAAAAACAAAGGAATGTATTTAAAAATGAAAAACATATTAAAAAGGATGAGTCAGAAACGCCAGGTGTTAAAAGTGTACTGAAGAAAGAGGCCAGACCATCAAAAGATAAAAATGAAAAAGAAAGAAGTCTTTCTGAAGACAAATCATTAATGAAGTATAAATGTAAAGGAGATAATATTCAGAAAATAAGTGAAAATGTTGAAAATGTACCATCTGAGAAGAGCATGAGAAATGAAGAAACTGTTGTGAAAAATAGTCAGCTAGCAAAAGTTTTGCCTGATGATAAAACTGAAAAGAAAAACAAGCATAGAAGTGAAAGAAAGGCTTCCATGAACAGCAAAGAGATGAAAAACATTTCAGAAAAAAATGAGATTACACGTAAAGAAAACAACAGAAAAGAGAGGCAGCTTTCCACAGAGAAATTGAAAGCAGAATACAAATCCAGGAAGTTTCCAAATGATTCTAGGCCACCAAAAGAATCACAGAGTGCCTCAAAGATTCATGTTTCTTCCATAACATCAAAACGAAATGAAGAAGAAAAGCATGATGCAGAATCATCCCATTTGGATCATATTTTGCGGCAAGGTGATAATCTACACAAAGTCAGGCGAAGGTCAAAGAGTGGCATAGAAGAAAGGATTGTATTAAAACCTATGTCCAAGAGTTCTAACAAATCAGCCAAAGTACCTGACAGTGAATTACAAGAAAGTTTATCTAAGCAGGAATCTGTACAGAAATTGGAGAAAGATAAATATTCAGAAGACAGTGATCCAGATAAACAATCTAAATTCAAACAAGAAATGAAAATTTTTGAAGAAAATTCCACTGAGTTGGAAATTGAAAATGAAGCACATTCATTTAGTAGTTTCCAAAAAGATGCTAATCATAAAGTTAAGGGGCAGTTGGGAGAAAAAATAAGAGAGAGAAGTAAAAGTGATAAATATTTGAGTACTAACAGACTGGAAAGGAGATTGTCAGCAGATAATCACAAAAGTAAAACTTGTAAGCATAATAACAAGGACATGAAAAAGAAAGAAGATGAGGGCAAATCAGAAGACAAAGGCATTAAAGAAGTAGAAAATAATACAAAAATGCCAGAAAATCTGCACACAGAGAAGAAGCCTATTAAAAGATTAAGTAATGAACATCGGAAGGTGAATACATTAACCCAAGAAATAGATACGAGAGAGGAAAAATTTCCAACCATCACAAGCCCTTTCATTTCTCTTCAAAAGACAACTGGACACTTACTGTATTCTGATCAAACCCAGGGGTCAGTGGAGGAATGTTGCAGTGATATACATAATCAACAAAGCCAAATTGAGGAAGAAAGCAGTAACAATTTACAGGGAAAAACTGAACTGAAAAATATTGTCAAAGACCAAATACATCCTCATTTAAGATTTGAATTCAATACAACATTGTGTTCAAATTTCATTTACTCTGAAAAAAAAGTAGAAGTTTTTTCTACTAAGGAAGTAAATGTATCAAGTGATACCTTTAGGCAGATTCCAAAGGATTTAAGTTGTTTTGAAAAAGTAAAGCATCATGTAAATACTGCTTATGAAGAAACGGATCACATTTTACCTGATGCTGCTCATGAAAATGAAAAATTAAAGTTTCATGGAATGACTGAGAGTGGTCATAGTCCAAAGAATCTTACAAGTAAAGGTCATCAAAATTGGAAAAGTAGTTCTTCAATAAAGAGTTTAACAAGGGAATGTGCATATCAGAAATCTGTGGATGCAGATCTTCCAGAAATCACAGAGCCTTCAAATAATGGATCTAAAGAGGGATCTTTGAATAGATCTTCTGTTAAATATACCACTTCAGATAATCAATCCCTTGCTGTTAAAATTTATGATAACGTACTCAATGCAAACCTGAAAGATGATACTGCCAATATAAAAATTAAAGACTCAGAAGACACAATACATTTCCCTTCTAAAGTAATACCTAGAAAAGGGATAAATTCTGTAGCAGGCATTCAGGAAGTTACTAGGCAAAGAAGAAGTTCATCAACTGGTATTTTAGAGAATGATAATCTCATAGGCTCAGAAGCAGCATCTACAAATAGAAGTGCAAGCAAATATGTTTTAATCAACTTGGCGAAAATAGAAAGGGATCATTACAGTGAGGATATTGCAGAATACAAACGAAAATCAGACAAAGATCAAAATATTAGTAATTTAGTAGAATTATCTTCAAGTTCAGTGCCCAAGAATATTTCAGAAAAAAAAATCAAAGTATCTGCACTCATCAAAGGAGGAAATGATATGAAAGAAGTTGCTGAAGATAATAATGAAAGCAATGTAGTAGGTAGCAGTGTAGAAGGTAGCCATTGCATTGTTAGTCACAGTAGTATGGAAACTGATGCAAATGTTATAGGAACTAGCACAGAAAGACCTACTGGGAACCTTACCATAGATGATAGTATTAGAGAAAAACAAGGAGATGAAGATATGTCAAATTTGCTGACTGAAGGTGAAGCCATCATTACTTGCTCAGAAGAACAAAGAAAGGCTCATTTAAGTTGTGCAAGTATAGAAGCAGATGAAGGTTTCACTTTGGACCCTTGGATCAAAAGTAATGAAAATGCCCATTCTGTAATAGCAAAAGCAGTTGGTGAGTGGACTGTCACAACAGCTGAAGAAAGTGGTGCTGTTATGGAAGAGCTTGCAATATGTGAGAGTTCTTCAACCAGTACAAAGGAAAGGGAAAGTGGTGAATTCACTGTGAATTACGTAGAAAAAAGTACAAAGAAGGCAGTCAATGGAAGAAGAGATGAACTTGATCAACGTGTAAATAGCTGTGTAATAGAAGAGAAAGATGATGCTGTAACCAGTGCAAGCTCTGTACAAAAATGTGTGGCTTTCAACTATGTTGATATAAGCACATTTGATGGCGATGCCACATGCACAGGTGAAATAGAAAGTGATGGTGATGTAACCAGTGCAGGTACTGAAGCTCAGAATCAGTCTATAATTGGTGAAAATCCAGAGACCTTTCAGAGTAACCCATTTCGTTCTGAACAAGCTAAAGCAGCTGAGGGCACTGTGACTTGTACAGCTATAGAAACTGAGCACATTGGTTCTGTTATCTGTTCAGTGACTGGTACAGATTCACAAGAGAATGCTGTAACTGGGCAATGCCCTGAAATGGTAAATAACATACCAACAATATTTCATGCTGACAAAAGTGAAGACATTGTAAATGGTGAGAGTGCTGTCACTAGCACAGGAATAATAGCAGAAGACGATCCTGCTTGTACTCTTTTGGAGGAAAACCAGAAAGGGTTTATAGGAGTCTCGGACCCAGAAGACAAATATCAACTTGCCACAGACAGTACAGAAGTTAGAACTGAAACAAATATTGTTGAGGTCAGTCAGGGTTCATATATTGATGATGAAGGGTGTGTAACCAGCACAGGAGAAAAAGAAGAGGACGAAGAAAGTGAAAATTTTGTAACTAGTACAGGAAGAGGCAATGAAGATGCAGAACATGTGTTGGCTTGTACAGGAACAGAAGAAAGTGGAATGTTGCTTATTAACATGGGAACAGAACATAAAAATTCTGTCTATCTGTCTACAGATCACCTTGGAACAGGGTTAGATGAATATTCTTTAAATGGAAATAAATGTTCTATTGATATCATGGCATGCTTATCAAAAGAAATGAAGGTTGATAGTGTTCACAATAATTTAAAGGGGACAGTTGCAAGTAGCACCACTAGCGTTGGCATAAGTAATGAAAATATGGCATTTGTCTCCCCAAAAGAGGATTCTCTGTTTACCGAGACACTTAAGAGTAACAAGGAACTCTTAAATAAACAAAGTATAAATCGGCTATTGGTTAATGAAGAGAACAGTGGGAGCACTGAATCTTCCTTGGATAACAGGAAATGTGGAGATCTGATTGAGATGGTATCTAAGGAAATAAATATAGTTTCAGCATCTGCTAGTGAAAATGATAAAAGTAAAGGAGAGATCATCTCTACAAGTGGGGCCAAATTGTGCTCTATTTCAGCACATTCTGATAAGCACAATGAGCCAACATTACCACTTGTTGGAAGAACAGTTGAAAACTTAAAGAAGGTCAAAGATCTGCGAACATCTGAAGATTTCAGTTTTCCTGCACCAAGTACAACTGTCAAATTTATGAATCAAGATGGAGATGTTATGAAATCTAATAAAGTTTCTACTAGTATTTTAGAAGAATTTGAAACTCTGATGCCAATTGTAAAAGTGGAAGACACTGTACTTGCTACTAACAGAGTTGTAGAGAAAACCAGCAGCATGGAGATAAATACCATTCATATGCCCAGTGTATTCACTGGAGGAAGTGATGAAATTCAGGTGTTTGATGATAAAGAGGGAAGGGATGAATGTGCTACAATTTCCACAAGTATAATTGAAGACACAAAAACTGTTGTTTCTGAGGAAGGTAATGAAGACATTGCTCAATGCTTTGATCTAAAAGTGGAGCAAACTACTGATACTGCCATAATCTCAACAAGTTCAGTAGACCATTTTGAATTTTCTGCTGAGAAACAAATTAATCAGATCTCTGTAACAGAAGGCAAATTGAACTTTTCTCAGCTTACAACTGAGATATGTAACAGAGTTACACATACTATTGTTGTGCCAATAGAAACAAAACACAGAAGTGAAAATACAGTGGTCTCCCCAGAAGAAGTAGAAAAGTACAAGACTGTTCAAGAAGCTGCAAGCCAAGAATCTGAATTAGATGAAAATGATATGCATTTACTCAGAAAAGTAGGAATATGTCATAACCTTGAGTTCAGTATTACTAAGAGCAGATCTGATCAGATATTTATTGCTTCAGCTACAGAGGATCTTGCAAAGAATCCTGACAGATCAGGGGCTGCTGCCTCAGAAGAAACTCCACGTACATTGACAAGCACAGAAGTAGAAGAGAAAACCGGTATGTGCCCTGAAGAATTAGATCCCACTATGTTGACAGATTTAAAAAACAGTAAGAACTTATTTGAGTTACCTAATGATAATCAAGGAATTCAGGGCAGGGAAGAAAGTAGAAAACCTTCAGTTATATCCAGGACTCATGGCAATAGTGAAAGTATAGAAATTTCCTCAAATACAATGGATCTTGTTAACTTAGTTGAACTTCCCTGTGCAGAAATATGTTTTGATTCTTCTGTCTGTCATGGCCTATCCGCTGAAACACATATGACTAGAAATAAATCCAAAGAAAATGGGAAATATATTGAGGTTCTGTCAAAACCTGCTGGTCTACTTGAAAAAAAAAAGTGGAATCAGAAGATAGACTTTATTATTCACCAACCAGTATTAAAATCTGAAGTTACTGAAGAAAAGGGTGTCTCCAACTCCAGTTCATTACCATTTGAATTAGGAGGAAATTCTGAAAATGTTCAATGTAGCAAGGCTGATGTAAATACTAAAGTACCAGATGCTCTTGTTCATGGAAATACAGAAAACAATAATGGTAAGAATTAAATAGAAGAGAATATCTGTAGCTCAGGGTTGAATTGTCGAGTCCTTGGTGTTCTCTGACCTTAGTTGCTTGCTTGCAGGTGTTTCATTATCCAAGTATATAATGTCATTACTGCAAATAAGTATGGAGTTTGCTCCCTGTTTATATACAATACATGCCCGACATACACTGTTCTTTGGATTAGAGTATTGTTTTCTGCTTGATTGATTGCTTGGTGTTAACTCTTGCTTATCTGGCTGTTAGAAAAGATGCATTCCAGTCTTTCTTCTATTGAATGTTGTGTGAGTATGGTTTATTTCTATTTGTCTTATCTTCCAGAAATTCCCTAGTATTTATGGCTTTGGCTTGGTCTAGGATGCTCATGGTTTTCCAGTTGAAACTACTGGTGTTATTGTTTTTGTCCATGTGCTGTGAGTTTTCAATATGTCTTCTGATTACAAGTTTGTGTTCATTGATGTGCTCTGCTAGTCTTAGACCTGTCTATCCTACACAGTTGTTAGTCCTTACGCTGCATGCTGTAGATGACTCCTGGTTTTTTTTCCTTCTATGATAGCACTTATCCTTGTTGGTTCTGTACTAGGTTGAGTCATTTTCTAAGTAGCACAATAGGTTTAATCACTGTAGTGGGTTAATAACTTCTTGATCCTTGATAAAAGGGTAACACTACCATACATTGAAAATTTCAGAACAGCCAAAAGATTATTACAACTACACAGTGTTATTGTAGCACATAAACCAACTAAGTCCTTCCGAAACATCTTAAGTAAACTAAAAGACCCAATAACCCAAAAAGAAAAATCAGGAATCATCTACAACATGCAGAATAAGCTCTGTAATAGCCACTATGTAGAATATACAGGTCTAGAGCACCTTGAACCAAGATAAATCCACAAACACTAGGGAATTTCTGGAAGCTTTGTATTTTCTTCCTGTTTATATTTTATTTAATTTTATTACTCTATGTATAAGTTGCAAAAAATACAAAAGCAAAAAGAAGGTGAAACAGAGAAGGGAAATGGGAAGGGAAAAATGTGAAGAAGGGGGAAAAGAAAAAAAAGGCATTGACTTCTGACTCCCTTTGGTGCAATAGGCATTAACATCAAACCTCAACTTTAAAATTTTACATAATAGTTTAAACTAGCCACTTCTATAACAACAAATCTATATCTAATCAGTAAAACCCAAAATCAAAGTTTCATTTTTTTCCACATCTAGCACAAAGTCCAGAAGCAGTTTCCAGGTAGAAAGCAAGATATTCGTGTTTTTTCATTGCTCAAAGCAATCAATTTAGCCATCTCTGCCAATTCCATCAACTTTTGAACCCATTTGTCCATCGTCAGGGTCGAAGTATCCTTTCATTTTTTTAGCGTACTGTAATCTTGCTGCTGTCAGCATGTACAGCATCAAAGTTCCCAAAAAATTTCCAAGTCTTTCCATTAAGCACAAAAGAAAATTCTTTGGTTTTATCCTTACATTCACTTTAAAATTTTTCTGTATTAAAATATGAATCCTACTCCAATATTTCTTTGTTTTGTCACATTCATTTGAAATACTTTTATACATTCTTGATGACTTGTCTGGAGTTAATGATACTTCATTTTATAGAAATTTTCTTTTAAATTATAATTTAATGTAAACTTTAAGCCTTCCACATGTTTTCCCATTTTTCAAGCATTACATTATATCCAAAGTTCCTTGCCCATTGAATCTTACAATGTTTTACATGTTCATGGAAGCTTGGCATTGAGAGAAATCAGCCATTGACAGACATTTAGAAACAGTTGCACACCATTAGAAAGAGACAATAAAAAAGCTAAGAAGGAAACAAAAAGGCCAGAATGCATCACCAATTAACACCAGGCAAACAAGCAGAAAACAACCTTGATAAAGGGACACCAAGGAAAAAAATCATACCTGAACAACACTGAGCAAACTATTGTATATAAACAGCAAACCTCATATTGATTCATACTAATGTTACCTACTTGAATAATGATAGCAAATGTCAGACCTGGCCCAGCTAGGTCCCTAGAAAAGAAAGACCCTCAACGTTGGTTGAAAAGATGGGTTCTTTTATTAAGGATTAGTGGTTGCAGCAAAAATGAGGCTAGAACTGAGTATTCCCATGCAAAAGTTAAAAGTTTTCTCTTTCTATGGCCCTTCTCTCTTGACCAGATCATCCGTGTCTAATAGCATTCCCATATGGGAACCACTTAATATCAGGTGCATCTTGCGACGGTTTCACATTTTTTCCCAGGCCAGGCATCCTTGGGCAGCTGGATTAGTCTGGTCTGACACCTTTGGTTTCTGCCTTTCCCATCCTCCTTCATTTCCCAAATTCCTCTGCCCCCTCCCACTGTTCGTGACAAGATACCATCAAGTTTGGTGAAGCATAGCGAAGATGGCAAAACTAACAGCAAACAACCAAGCTCAGAGAGCACCAGGACTTGGTAATGTAAGATTCTCTGGATTTTAATGTAATGCATACAAAAGCTAATGATTTGAATTTGAAATTTTTTAATATAGTTTGGACTCAATTAACAAACTATCTCAAGTTTCATCATGTTATGAAAGAAAGCTATGATAAGGGTTCCTCTGTGCTCCCTGAGCTTGGTTGTTTTCTTGCAGACATGCCTTTACCCAAATTAGGTAACATCAGTGCTAGTAGGGAGTGGAGTTTGCTCTCATTTATATTCTAGTAGTTTGCCCTCTCAGTGTTGCTGGGAATGGGTAATTCTTTGGTTGGGCTGTTTACTATTAGCTTATTTGGGAGTTCCTTAATTGGGTATTTGCTTCTTGTTGGGCTAATGTTAATCTTGGCATTAATCTTGTCACCTGAGTGTTGTTTGCTGATGAGGAGGTGTTCTGGTCTTTTTGTTCCCTTGTTGGTTGTCTCTTGAATGGTATATAAATGTTGTTTACACATTTGTGCCTATTGATGGCCAATTTGTCTGGTTTCCAGAAATTCTCTAGTGTTTTGGACTTGATGTAAGACGATCTAGATTTCCTAGCTGAAACTCTGGTTAAGTCTATCCATGTATTGTGAAATTAAGGAATTCTCCAGTGCGCTAGAGACTCTTGTCTTTTAGCTCTATAGACCAAGTCTCACGCCTCCTCTCCTGGGGACTCCCAGTTTCAACTCAGTCTCAGTTCGCATTAGACATGTAGATTTAGTGCTTCAGATTTAGAGAGATAAGACAAAGGATTTCTTGGATTCTCTCTTGCTAAAAGAGATAGGAAGCATGAGCAGCTATAAAGAAAGGGGGAAAAAACTCTAAATCATTGGGCAAGGCATTAAGAGGTGCTGAGCTAACCGGCAGGTAGGAGAAGTGCTTTTTAATCAGAGGCTTTTCTCGCAATTGGGAAGCCAGAAGGTAATCAGGATGGAAGCCACTAATGATCACGTGAGTGGGCCTGACTTGGATGTATCGCTGAGGACCCAAAGTCACAAGAAGGCTTTCTCCCAACAAAACCACACTATATCAGGGGCAGCACTAAAAACAAAGCAAAGGCCATTGCAGCCAAAATGCCCTCCAGAGCTGAGCAAAGGGATGCAGAAAGGTGTCAGAACATTTTAAATAAGCAGATTGCCAAAGCCTCAAAGGGCAAGGATTCCCCTAGGGGAGAGGCTTCAATTTCGCATAGTATCCAAGCAGAACCAGGGCTGTCTTCTCCTGGGACCAGCCAAGAGCCCATTAGAGAGCTGTTTGGTCAGGATTTTTCTTATACTCCAGACATTTGTGAAGAGGCTGCTTCCTTCAGCCCAATCTGGCCTTCTGCAGAGGCACAAAGGGAGCAGTCTCAAAGGGAAGGAAAAAAGGTCCCTGAAGCAACCTTTACCCCCACTGTGGCAGGTCTTTGCAAAGAGGACTGTCAGGAAACTCTCCCCTCAGCTAAAGGTATATGAGGCAATGACCAAGGGAATTGCTATAGGCCTTCAGTATCGTAGACCAGCAGCATCGGTGCTCGAGGAGGAATCCTAGCATCTTGATTATTACCCAGCTGCAAAGGAGTTAGAGGAATATACAACCTTCCAAGGGTCTCAGTCCCCCAATACCTCCACGCAAAGCCAGGGAGTTGACGGGAGGAGGAGATGCTGCTATCTGAGGATGAAGGGACAGCACCAGAGGGTCCTTCCTTCACAGGCCTCTTTAAACCTGCTTTATTTAAGACCTTTTTATACAAGACTAAGGCCTCCACCGACATGGGGGAACCCATCTCAGTGGCTGATTCAACATTGGAACCTTCTGGACCGAAGGACTTGCTGTTTTTTGAACAGATCGCCCAGACTGAGGAAATCCCAGCGCCCCAGCTGTTCAGGGACATGTCCACAGACAATGGGCATTGCCAGGAGTGTATCTGCCTCCCAGCAATAATGATAGAAGATTTTACATGGTCCCAGAATTTAGTAGGTCCTTACAATCTCCTGCGGTTGATGAACCCATTGTGGCCTTGCCTTCTCTTAGCCTTTTGTCAGGCAATGTGGATGAGACATTAAAGACAGAGGCTAGGCGGTCAGAACTTATCCTCCGGAAGGCTCACCAGGCGGCAGCCTGGGTGGTTAAAGTGGCTACAACAGCTTCATTTTTTAACAGAGCCTCCTTACTGTGGCTCCAGCAATTGTGGGCCAGGATACTGGCTGAGAATGCCAGCAGTTAATAGTGGCTACTGAGTTCTCAGCGACAGAACCCTGAATTCAGCAAAGTTTGCCTCTAAGGCTATAGCTTACTCAATGACACCAGTAGAATGTTGAATGTTGTGGTTATGACATTGGCAGGCAGAGGCCCAACACAAATGGAGACTAGCTTCTGGCCCCTTTAAAGGAGACAAGCTATTTGGAGAAGTCATGGATCTGCTACTGTCTGAGACAAAAAAAGGTGCTGCTATCCATTATCAGAAGGGAACACAGACAGTTCCCCTATTTCAGGTGTTCCTTGGGAAGACCTCAAGGGGGAACAGCGGAGGCCCCTGAGCCCTTTGCCCAGCATCAAAGCAGAGGTGGGATCAGGGGCAGACAATATTACCAAACTCAGCGGCCCTTTTGAGGCAGCGGAAGCCACCCCTTTAGGAAGTCTAAGTGACTATCACCCTGATCCTCCCATAGGAGACCAACTTAGCCTCTTTGTAGACCAGTGGGAGAAGACAACTTCAGACGCATGAGTCCAAAGGACAATACGATTAGGTCTGACTCTAGAGTTTCTGTCATGGCCCCTGAGGTTCTTTATTCAGTGTCCAATCTCCAACAAAAGGGAAAGAAGGTCACTCATTGTTTGCTGACTTAATCAACCTGTTGGTAGCCAGACCTTGGAGAATTCCTCCAGATAGGATCTCCCTCCTTCAGAGAGCCCTGATACATCCCGACCCTCAGTGGTTTCAACTAACCATCTGGCATTTGAAAGGCAGACGCTAGCTCAGGACAATTTCTCTAGCCAGATGATATGAACTATTCAGGCTTCTAGGAGGCCTTTGACGAATCCTATCTACGATTCCACCTAGAAGTCCTTTTGTGCATGGTGCTCCAAATCCATTGATCCCCAAAAGGTATCAGTTGCTCAGATTTTAGAGTTCCTCCAAGTTGGGCGGAACAAAGGGTTTTCACCTAACACAGACTCAGGAGCTGGTCTTGCCGGATTTCTGTCCAAATCCCTCCTGCGACCTAGAAGGAAAATGGCATACATTAGATGTTCGGAGGGTTCTCCGCATCTACATTAAGAGAACAGCCACATTCAGGAAAATGGAGTCTCTCCTGGTGTCTTTCCAACCTTCCAACCTAGGCAAGAAAGTTTAAACTATTGGCAGATGGATAAGAGCTTGCATAGCCAAGCCGTACGAGATCCAAGCTCTATCACCACCATAAGGAGTGACAGCCCACTCGACCTGAAGTGCTGCCACCACGGTAGTTTGGGCAACACAGGCACCAATTGAAGAGATTTGCAGAGCGACGATATGGTCTTCCCCTTCTCCATTTATTCGACATTATAGGCTGCATACTTTTGCATCAGTAGATACAGCTTTTGGCAGTTACAGAGGGTGCACTCAATTTCTGGGTCTCGGGACCAGGCCAGCACCTGCCTGTAAGACGTACCTGCTTTGGTATGTTCCATTCCTTGGATTCTCTCTAGCATACTGGAGAAAGAGCTTTCGTCTTATCTGATATGCTCCTTCTCAGTGCGCTGAGAGAGAATCCAACACCGCTCTAATTGCAGTCTGGGCCTTAGACAAGGCACATTTGAATTTGATGGTTGAATATGATCATGTCAATCTTGCGGCCTTGTCGAAACTGGGAGTCTCCAGAAGAGGAGGCATGGTTAAACAAAATAGACTCAGTCTATAGAGCTAGAAGGTAAGACAACCCATTCCTTGGATTCTCTCTCAGCGCACTGAGGAGTGTATCAGGTAAGACCAGCGCTCTTTTTCATCATGTCTTCTGATTGCTAGCTGTTGCTAATGGATGTGTTCTGTTAGTCATCTGTCTTTTGTCCTATGTAAAGGATGTTGTAGTCCTCATACTGCTTTCTGCTGGGTCTTTTGGTTTACTTAGGATGTTTTGGAGGGCTTTATTGGGTTCAGCGATCAGGCACATTTTGATGAAATTGCATGGGTGTCCATTTGGTTGGAAGATATATAGATGATCTGTGTCCTTTTTCTGGTGGTCAGGTTGCTGCAGCATGTTTCTGCTCATCTAAATAGTATTCTTACACAGCTACTCATGTCAGAGGTTGGGTTAATGTAGTGGAACACTTGGTTGGTGTGGGTAGTTTTTCAATAAATTTGTATTTCTATATTTGCCATTGCTGTCTCTGCTGATGAGGATATCCAGGAAGAGTAGCATGTTCCTTTCTTTTTCCCTTGTGAAGCTGTTGTTGATAGTTTTATATGTGTTTAGTTGGTCCTTTCTTATTATAACAAACATGTCATCTTCATACTGAATGCATACTTTGGGTTGTATAGGTGCATGTGCTATAAATAGATTAAATAAGAAGCATCTAAAACCAGGAGTAAGTTTCAACACTTTTATAATATTTAAATTAGCAAATGGTTGAACACTGTTTTCTGCTTATTGAAAATATTCTATTCTACCATTCAATTCATAATTTGCATTTTAGCTGTAATAATCCATATTATTACAATTATAAAAATAGAAAGCTAAATACGCTCACAGCAGAAGTAAATAAGCCAGATATACATGGCTACAATAATCGATGTCGATTATTAAGGTCGATGTCGCCTGATGGCTCCGAGGGTTCGGGCCTTCTCTGTGGCTGCACCCTCCCTCTGGAATGAACTCCCCCCTGAGATTCGGACCATTACTGA
>JAEANM010009416.1:0-10411 GCA_017656035.1 Myanophis thanlyinensis
GAGGAAGGGAAGGAAGAAGGAAGGAAGGAAGGGGATAGCAGTCTCCCAGTATTTGAGGGGCTGTCACAGAGATGGGGGGGCGGTCAGTCTCTTCTAAGAGTATCGGACAAGAAGCAATGGATGGAAACTAACCAAGGAGAGAAGCAACCTCAAACCAACAGTGAGGATAATTAACCGTTGGAACAGCCCGCCACCAGAAGTTGGGGGTGCTCCATCCCTGGAAGTTTTCAGACTGGAGAGCCATTGGTCTGGAATGGTATTAGGGTCTCCTGTTTCAGCAGGGTGGGGGTTGGACTAGAAGACCTCCAAGGTCCTTTCCAGGTCTACGATTCTGTGTCTTCTGCAAGGGGGGCGGGGGGGCGGGCTGGAGGCAACGTCCAGGTCTCCTGTTAGTCTTCTCCAAGAAAGCTCCCCTCTAGTTCTCTCCATGGTTCCTTGGGGGGGGGTCTTGGTTTCCACCACCAGCAGTCTGCAGAAAGCTTTGCCCAATTTGGGTCCCAAACGCCCCCTTTTCAAGGCTGGGAGGACGGTTTCGGCTTTCCCCCAAGGCGATTCCGTTTTTCAGAACTCAAGAAACCAAAGGCCCTTTTCAGCATCTCCACTCGCTCGTTTTTTTCTCAGTGCATCAAACATTTCTTTCTGGGACACACACACACACGAACGAAAGAAGAAGAATCATCTTTCCTTTCTGCTGCTTTTTTTGCCTTTGGATGTCGGTGTCTTAATCCTCTTTCCAGGCCGCTGAAAAGGAGAGGAAAAAAGCCCTCGCAAAAATCCTTTAAACAGAAGTTGATCCAAACCGAAATTCTTTTCTATCTTTAGCTCCCCATGTGGGTTTGTTTAGGAATGTTTGGAGTATACCCAAAAAAAAAATTGGGATTTTTTTTTTTTACTGCTTGCCTTTGCCCTTCCCTCCCTCCCTTCCTTCCTTTCATTCTTTCTTTCTCTCCTTTCTCTTCTCCTTCCCCATTTTTTCTCCTCATTTATCTCTACCTCCTCCTTATATATCTTCTCCTTCCCCCTTCCCTCTCTCATAAAAGCCTGAACCAGGAGATGAAAGAGCAAAGTAAGGAGATAGAAATATTCAAGAGTTCAGAGAATTGCAACAGTTCTTAAATTTTGAAAGATGCTTGAGAAATCATGAAAAAAAAAATCACACGCACCTCCTAACATTGCCAATTGTTTTTTCCCTCTTTCTTTCTTTTTCTCTTTCTCTCTTTCTCTCATTCTTTCTCTCAGATGTCACCAGTTGGCGGGAAGGTGGAGGTAGAAGCAGCGCCTCGGCCACCTCTTTGTCCCCCTTCCCAACCGAGCTGGGTACCAAGAGCTCCGGCGCAGGAGAGGATGCTCCGAGCTCAGCAAACGGGGCTGATCCCAAGGAGCCTTCCCTCCGGCCTTCTCTGCCTCCTCGCAAAGGAGCGTCCCAGTTTATGGCAAACACGTACCAGCCCCCCACATACCACGACATGCTTCCCGCCTTCGTAAGTCCTTCGAACGCCTTCCCAGATTTGTATCTCCTGACACTGCAAAACAGACTGGAAGCTTCCCTGTGGACTGCGGTCCTCGACTTACAACAAGGCGCTGCAGCCGTCCTTAAATATGAGTCGGTTGTCAAGCATCCGAACGTATAAATCACGTGGCCATGGGCATGCTGCAATGGTCATAAGTGCGGAACACGGCCCTAAGTCCCTTTTTTCAATGCCGCTGCAACTTGACTGTTGTAAGTCGTAAGTACTTCAAAAAATGTATTGTCTTCCCACTTACACAACAGGGTCGCAAGTAGTTTCCCATCTTTATTTAACAAAAGTACTCTGGGTGTGTGGGTGTGTGTGTGTGTGTGTATTAAATACATATATATAAAAGTTCAAAAGAATGATACTTAATACGTCGTATGTCGTCTTCCCAGGAAAGAAAGACGGAGGGCTTAACCAACCATTTCTGAACCTTGTTTTTATACCCCCATCTCAGATGTGTTCAAATCCTCCCGCCGAGACCCCGAGCTTGCCTGAACGGGGGTCTTTTCCTCTTCCCTCCTTCTGCCTGGAACCCCGCGTCCCCTTCAGACAGCACCCGCCCAGCGACCAAGACGGGTAAGTTGTGTGAGATCGTTGCCAATTCGGCCGCACTGTCGCAGGGTCCGTTTGCAACTGCCAAGCACGATTCCTACGGACTTTGTACAAGCGCTCTTAGATTGTTTCTTTAGCGACTGTTCAAAGTTTACAACACCACTAAGTGGCTTAGGGCCATTTTAGTTCAATTCTTTATTGTCAATGCACAACACATGCAGCGAAATTGAAAATTCCTGCCCTCAATGGCCTTCGCAGCTGCCATCCCCACGGCCTCACCGTCAAAATCCAGACACTTGGCTCCTGTGAATCCCCAGTAGACTCACCTGTCTCCTCATTTGGCCCTTGATCTCCAAAGACCTCGAGATCTTTGTCGAAGATGACGCTGAGTAACCTCAGCCCGGCCCTATCTCGGCTTCTGCTGCTTGGGGGGGGTCCCCATTTTACGTTCCTCTTTTCTCCACCAAAACGTTTTCCCAAACTCTCTCTGTTTTGATAGAAAAGACAAGCGGCTTGGGGCTCCACGCCCAGTTCGTCCGGTCCGACCGCCGGGAGAGCGAGTCCCCAGACCGACCATCATCAATGCAGAGAACCTCAAAGGTCTGGATGAACTGGACAACGATACGGAGGACGGCTGGGCAGGTGAGCCGCTCCGTGCCCGCCCTTGGCTCTTGTCCTACAGACTCCATATTTAAGGAATTACCCCCTTTTTCTAGGCTGCGTAACGCATTACGGTTTGCACCTACCGGGGTTAGAGTGAATCTTAGGTTCAGGATTGGGACTAGCTAGGCTTCGCTTGGAAACAAATGGCTTTGGGTTAGTTTCAGGTTTATGGGACCGCCTGTTGCCACCATCAGCCTCCCGCCGGCCAGTGTGTTCCCACAGGGCTGGCCTCCTTGGGGTCCCATTGCCTGGACATTGTCGTCTGGCAGCCCTGAGGGTTCGAGCCTTCTCTGTGGGGGCACCCTCCCTTTGGAACGAATTGCCCCCGGAGATCCGGACCATCGCAGACCTGCGGACCTTCCGGCGTGCATTAAAGACATTTTTGTTCCAGCAGGCCGATCTGGCCTATCATAAATTATTTGGGGTTTTTTAATAATTGGTTTTAAATTCTTTATAAATTTTATATTCTCAATTTTTATTGAACCAACCACTTAATTTATTTCTTTCAATTTGCTTTTGTTTGATGTTATTTTGTTCTCTGTTTTGTTGGTTGTACACCGCCCCAAGTCCCTTTTTGGGAGAGGGGCGGTATATAAATCTAATCAATCAATCAATAAAATCAAGGCCAGACTAGACTGAGAAACAAATAGCTTTTGCTTCGAGTTTTCTGCAAAAGAGCCCAACAAACCAATTCCTTGTTTGGTGAGTTAAGTTCCCCCTGAAATAGCCTTGGCTGTTGGCTTTGTTTCTCCTCATTCAGTTCCTTGGGGTTTTTTTTCCCCTAGGGATTCACGACGAAGTGGATTATTCCGAAAAGCTGAAGTTCAGTGAGGATGAGGAAGAGGAAGAAACCCCCAAAGACGGGAGACAGAAATGGTAAATGGAAAGAGATGCACGGGTACAAAAAAACATGAGACTCTGTCTCATGTAGGAAAAAAGTCGGGGTGACCTTGGGCCAATCACCAGGAGACCGTGAGTTCTAGTCTCGCCTTAGTTGTGAAAGCCACTGGCTGACTTTGGGCCAATCACCAGGAGACAAGAGAATTCTAGCCCTGCCTTAGGCAAAGAAAGCTGCTGGGTGATTTTGGGATAATCACTAGGAGTCAGTGAGTTCTAATCCTACCTTAGGTACCGTAGCTGGGTGACTTCGGACCAGTCCCTCCCTCTCAGCCCACCCCACCCCACCCCACAGGGTTGTTGTTGTGGGGAAAATAGGAGGAGGCAGTATTAGGTTCCCTCACCTCCTTGAGTTATTTATAAAGACAACATAAAGGCAGGATGTAAACAAACGACTAAAAAGGCCTCCCTTGGCAGGAACAGCTGGGATCCCCGGAGGCTGCCTTCGCTGAGCTCGGCTGAAAACACCGACGTCAGGTACCCCGCAGAGGACCCCAAGGCTTGGAATGACCCGGCCAGCCTCTCTCGGCCCGTCCGCAAAGGGGCGGAAAGTCTGCCAGGCTCAAGAAAGCTGAACGGCTGGACCCCCCTGCCAGAATATCAGGTATTTCAAACTCGGCCCCAAACTGCAGAACTCACAGCTTTGTGGATATTTTTTTTTCTCGGCTTTGGCAAGTAAATTGAAGAAGAAGGGGGAAAAGTCTAAAGCTTGGATTTCCTTTCTCACACACACACACACACACACACCCCTACACACAATTCTCTACGCATCCAGCACCCAGTTGATTAAGATCTGTCGGTTTCTTCCTCCTTGACCCCAGAAACCGCCGCTCTCGTGTCTGCAGCAACAGTGCTCAGAAGAAAAAGAAGAGAAGCCGCCCCTGAGACAGAAGTTCGTCTACTCGGAGATGTCGGAAGCCGTCGAGCGGGCGAGGCGGCGGCGGGAAGAGGAAGAGCGCCGAGCGCGGGAAGAGCGCCTGGCCGCCTGCGCGGCGAAACTGAAGGAGCTGGATCAGAAATGCAAGCTCGCTCAGAAAGCCGGAGACAGTTCCAAGCACGCCGAGGGTGACGAGCCCCGATCCTCGACCTCGGAGAAGAACGCCCTCTCGGAGAACAGCCACCTGCCTCGGAGAGGTAAGGGCGTGCAGATAGGTGTACGGTTCACGCTCTCGGCGTGTTTGGTACCATTTTGCAACTCTTATAAATTGCAAATGTAACGTCGTTAACGGCCCACTAATATAAATGTCAGCACTTGCAAACATTTAAAGCAAATGTGCTTTTTATCCTTTAATCTGTTGTTGTTTCCTGCCCGGCCTGCCTGGTAAGGCTGACGGGGTAGCTCCATTGTTTTGAGAGAGCTTTCAAATTTCTGCCTTCTCCTTTCCCTCCTTCTCAGCCGTCCCTGAGTCTCACGCCCAGGAAGCCCCTTCCGGTTACGTGGAGGAGGAAACCCCAGCCGCTGCCTCCACGGCCCTCCGGAGTAGCAGCGAGGAGGAGCTGCGCGAAACCGTCTCCCCCATGCAGGAATTCGGCAAATTCCCCAGCCTCCTTCCCCCGCGGTTCCAGAGGAAGCAGCAAGTAAGAGAAAAGAAAATGGTTTAGTTAGTACCATTTTGGGTCGTTCATTTGGGGTCTTTTTGCAAAGCGGTTTGGACCCCCGAGTACGAGGGGGTTCTTCTTTGAGAGCCTGGATTTGGCCAAAGATTGCAGCTTTTCAGCAATGCAGCAAATGCTTGTTTTTATTGATTTAAATTTAGACACAGACATACAATCACAGGACTGGAAGGAAACTCAGAGGTCCTCTGAAAGTTTACTTTCCTTTTCAAATGTCTCTTTTTTAAAAATATGCTTTCCTTTTCAACAACTTTGTTTTGTGAGTTTGCTTTACGGTGTCTTTTTTTTTTTGAGGGTGTGTGAGTGTTTTATGTTTGCTTTCTTTCTTTCTTTGTAAATTTGCTTTTCCTTTTCGATCTTGATGCCGCATCTACTGATAGCACGTTAATTACGTTTCCGTTTTTCCTTTCAGGACCAGCTCTACAAAATGCAAAACTGGCCAGCCTCCCAAGTCTACCCCCCTTCTTCCCACCCTCAGCGGACTTTCTACCCGGCCCACCCGCAGATGTTGGGCTTCGATCCTCGATGGTTAATGATGCCTTCTTACATGGACCCTCGAGTCACTCCGGGACGCCCACCGGTGGATTTCTACCCTTCCTCCCTTCATCAGTCAGGTAAAACACCTGAGAAATATATAAAATATATCTTCACTGTTCTAAAAGTGTAATAAAATCCCATTTGATTTGACTTGTTTTGCGTTGGATTGTCTTCTGTGCCATCAGGAAAAAATAAATAAATGTGGAATTGTCTCATATTTCTTACAATTAGGCAGCATCTGACTTATATTTTCTCTCTCTTTCTAACTCTGCTAGGGATTATGAAGCCTGCCATGCAACCAGATTCTCTGAACGGGGGCAGCTGCCCATCGGAGGAGCAGAGTTGCCAATCTGTGGGGCTGCCGGAGAGAAAAGGGGAAGCCACCCCCATCTGGGGTCCGGAAAGTTTTGTCCCCTTGCCCAGCAAAAACGGTTCTGTTTCCCAGCCTAAGCAAACAGAGAGCGTGACAGAGGAAGGGTTACATACCAGGTAAGTGTAGGCTCACCTAGATGGCGTTTAAGATGCTAAATAAAAGTAGTCCTCATTTAATGACCGAGTTGAGGGATTGAATGCCTTCTTTTCTGGGGTCCTTTTTCCAGGCTTGAGAATTCTTACTCCGCGCCCTCAGGGCTAAACACCCAGCGTGACTTCTTCGAAGACGTTGGAGAAGACTACTTAAGCTCCTTCCAGAAGAAACCCCAGGGAAATTTCGACCGATGCGTCAGTCCCGTCCAAAGGGCACCCCAAGAACGCGTCTTTCAGCCCCCCGAGTGCGGCTCTGATTTTTCCGACCCTTGTGACAGGAGCCTATTGAATTCTCCTTTGGAGTCCGGTTCCCTCCCGGATGAAAAGAAGCCCGAATACAACGGTTGGGAGATGAGCCATTTTTCCAAACCCTTGGAAGAGTCACCTTCGGGGAAAGAAGAGAGGTTCCAGGAGGACTCGTTGTTCGGCTCCGAGATGTGGAAGAAGGAAGGATCTATCAGCAAGCAAGCTGGAACTGGGTGGACGACTCCCGAGAACCGAAGCACCGACGATCAACCACCACAGCAGCAAGAGCAAACGGGCAGAACCCGTCGATCCGGCCCAATTAAGAAGCCAGTCCTGAAGGCTCTTAAAGTAGAGGAGAAGGAAAAAGAACTGGAGAAGGTAAAAGTGGAGGGCGAAGAGACTTCCCACCCTGCTAAAGAAAAGAGCCCTGCCCCGAAGGCGTCAGAGGAGATCAATCCTGGAGGCGTTGTCCATTCTGCTCGCTACTGCTCGTTGGACGAAAGACGCTCCCCACAGACCCCTGTCCCGGACAACGAGAGACGTCACGAAGACAACGAGGAGGACAGCAAAGAAAAGGAGAATATAACCAAGGACTCGGAAGGCAAGAATCAGTCAAGGGAGTTTGCCGAGCTGCCTCCGACCAAAAGAAACAACTGGATCTTCATTGATGAGGAACAGGCCTTTGGTGGACGGGGGCAAGGACGGGGCCGTGGACGTGGCTTCCGAGAATTCACGTTCCGAGGTCGTAGCAACACGGCAGGATGTGGAGGCACGGCTGTTGCTGGTAGTGGCGGCGGGAATCTCCGAGGCGGTTACAACAGCAGCAACGTCGGGGCTCCCCTGAGAAGTAGCCGAGGACGAGCCTTGAGAGACTTCAATCAGGGGGAGGAATTCCCGCGGGGAAAGCTCAGGCGCCGGATTGCGAGTGAGACCCACAGCGAAGGCTCTGAGTATGAGGAACTGCCGAAGCGCCGGCGTCAAAGGGCCTCCGAGAATAATAACGAGGGTTCCCTGGTGGAGAGAGAAGAGGGCGACGTCAAGAAAGGGGATTTCCAGGACTCCTGGAGATCTAATAAGATCTATTCAGATGATCAGGACGCCAAATTGAGGACCCCGCGAGCTTTCGGGCGATCCTTGCCACCAAGATTGAGCAACTCTACTTACGGGCGACGAGGATTCGTTTCCAAAGAGTCTGCCCAGTGGCAGAGTCGAAATGGTGGAAGTACTTGGCAAGAATACGGCCACAACGCCCCTCTGGATGCCTTTGGCATCCGGCGTCTACCAGAGAGGGATTACAGCCAAGAGTCTTACAAGGCTTCGGACTCGTTTAGCCGACGGGCATTTGAAGAGGACTACGGAGGCGATCCCGAAAACGTGGAGAACCGGCCGTTTCGCCGACGGCGTCCCCCTCGTCAAGACAAACCTCCCCGATTCAGGCGCTTGAGGCAGGAACGTGAGTCCGTGGGTCAGTGGAGCCCCGAAGATAGTGGAGCCAACCTTGTTGCTTGCCAGTGGCCCAGGAGAGCAAAGCTGGTCACGACAGATTATAATGGTACATCGAACAGATCTCCAGAACTCTCCTATCAGAATACCTCGGATCACGCCAACGAAGAGTGGGAGACGGCCTCAGAAAGCAGCGACTTCAGCGAGAGGCGGGAGCGGAGGGGCGGCGGTGGGAACTCTGAGAACGAGGCACTGTTGGACGGCGGGGTGCCCGGGAGCAGCTTGGGGGAGAAGAGAGACCTGGCCAAGAGGAGCTTCTCCAGCCAGAGGCCTGTGGTAGATCGGCAAAGCCGGAAATCTGATCCCGTAGGATTTGGGGAGAAAGCCGTGCGGGCTGGTGGGAACCGACCAGCATCCTACTATGAAAACCAGCTACAAATGAGGACCAAAAGGTAATAATCTCCCCCTTCTTAAGGAAAGACAGACGGTATTTAGAAACAGAGTGGTCCTCCTAATCCAGCTCAATCTCGAGATTGTGCGGACTTCAGCTCCCAGAATTCCCTGGTCAGCATGGTCTGTCTAAGAAATTTTTGGAGTTGAAGTCCAAGCATATCAAAGTTATTAAGGTGGAGAAACACCAGTCTCCCTTAAGGAAACAGAGACAGAATTTGAATATAGAGTGGACCTCATAATCCAACCCAATTTTTTTAGATTGTGTGGCCTTCGGCTCCCAGAATTCCCTGGTCAACAGGGTCTATCTAGGGAATTCTGGGACTTGAAGTCCACACGTCTTACAGTTGCTAGAAACACTCTTAAGAAAAGAGAGACAATATTTGGAAAGAGAGTGGACCTTGTAATCCAACCTAAACTTTTTCAACCATGAGATTGTGTGGACTTCAACTCCCAGAATCCTCTTCCCTAACTAGGGAATTCTGGGAGTGGAAGCTCACAAATCTCAAAATTGCTAACATTGAGAAGTACTGCCCCGACTTGTTGATTTACAGTTGTCACGACTTGCAATCATACTGGCCAGACTCCATTGCAGCCATGACTCGAAGACTCCCTGTATTTGTAGTTCTGAATTTTAAAAATGCTTCTGCCCCCTGTGGTCTATTTCTGCCAGGATCAGGAGTCAGCCCATGGAATAATTTTGCATTGAATCAGAAACTGCTGTTTCCCTGCAGATCTCCGGAAGAAAATGGCGTTCTTGATCACGGCAGTCCTGGACGAAATGCTTCCGCTTATGGGTCTCACTCCAACCTGAATGTTGCCGAAAATCTGGAGAAAAGGCAAGAGAAGGATCTGAAATCTGCCACCAACGAGATGGGAGAGACCATCAATCCGTTTGAGCTGAGCTACAGAAGTAAGTCCTTTCGAGGGTGCCGGAGAGAAACCAGCACTCCTTGGCAGAAAGAAACTTCAGATTTGCAACGTTCTGTCAGTGCATTGTTGTTCTTGTCTTCTTGTTATAATTTTCCCTTCATCGTTTAGTTTATTTGTATCCTGCCTTTATTATTTTTATAAACAAGGTGGCAAACATATCCAGCACACTTTCCTCCTCCTATTTTCTGGATCACCCAGTAAGGCAGGACTAGAATTGCAAGACCCTGAGCTCCCAGAGGAAAGGCAGCAAATTAAGTTCTGGCAAGCAGTCTTTGAGGCACAAAACGCAGTGAACAAAATCTTCAGAAATAACAAACTGTTGTCTCCTGCGACAACCCCTCCCCTTTCCTTCTATTTATTCCCCAGCCAGGGAGGGGCCATTCAGCTAAACCTTGATCCAATGCTTGTGTGCCTTTGCGCAGATGGTGTGATGAACAGCCGTGGGTCAGGGCCCGGGGCAGAGACAGATGTGGGGCCGATGAACAGCGAAGGGTTCATTGAGGTCCTGACGAAGAAACAGCGACGGCTGCTGGAAGAAGAACGGAGGAAGAAAGAACAGGCCGCTCAGGTGAGAAAAACCAGAAATGCGGGTAGCCCTGGACTTACAACTGTTCATTTAATGACTGTTCGAAGTTACAATAGCACTGGGGGAAAAAAAAACGGATTTACATGTTTTTCACACTTACAACCGGTCGCAGCATTCAGCGTCGTGATTTACATTCAGACCCTGAACGGTTGACTCACACTTGCGACAGTCTTAGAGTCCCAGGGGTCACGTGATCCTCTTTTGCGACGTTCTGACCAGCAAAGTGAATTGGTGGGGGGAAGCCTGATTCACTTAACGACCATGTGACTAATGTAAGAACCTGCAGTGGTTAACAATTGTGGCCAGAAAGGTTGATAAAATGGAGCAAAATTCACTTTTAAGAACTGTCTCGCTTAGCAACAGGAATTTTGGCTCGATCGTGGTCGTAAAAGTGTCTTTTTTGGTGGGGGGAGTCAACAATTTGGGTTTATTTCTCTCTCTCTCTCTCTCT
>JAEANM010009417.1:0-16377 GCA_017656035.1 Myanophis thanlyinensis
CACACACACACTCTTTGTAACTGGAAATTTGTAAGTGGAAACTCCAACAAAATAGGTGATTGCTCCTGGCAGTACTCTGAGCCTGCTTATCTTCAACTACAGTACACACAAATCCTTATTTAGATCTTCACACTAAACAACCTGGAGTCCAAAATATTATTCTATTATTATTATTATTACATAAAATACTATAGTTTTGACAAACTAGTTTATACTAGAAAGTGCTCTATACTATATATTATAACAGTTTATACTGTGCATATATTAATCAGCTAATATATGTAATAAAGTATTTGTATCTTATAATGAAATAAAACAACTATTTGGAGAAAATACCCTATAGCAAAATATTGCATGCACTTGATCAACTCTATCATTCAAATGCCTTTTCTTCTCCTTCAGGTTCTAAATAAATAAAAAAAATCCTAATTAAGAATACTATTTAAACACACACACCCCACACACACACACATACAAATAGGTGCACACACACACAAATATACACAAAAGACTGGTTTAACTTTTCCTAAGGAAATTGAAATTCTTAAGATTATGTTTCCCACTTGTTTCTCTTGGCTTTATTAAAAACACCTTCCTATAATAGAAGATTTTGTTAATCAGTTTTTCAAGTGCTGTTTTGATCTCCTTGTTTCTCAAACTGTAAATGACTGGATTGGTTATTGGTGACACAGTAGAATACAACAAAGACACTAGAATTTCTGTGATGGATGATTCTGAGTTTTTCTTCAAGTATGTTAACATCCCAGTACTCATAAACAAGGAAAAAACAGCAAGATGGGGAAAACATGTGGAGAAGGCTTTGTGCCTCCCTTGGGCAGAAGGGATTTTTTTGATGGTCAAAAAGATACGAACATAAGATGAAATAACTGAAGATGAGAAAATTATGCCAAAAATAATGCCGCACATAAAAACTGCCATCTCATTGCCATATGTGTCAGCACAAACAAGCTTCAGAGTATGAGTGATTTCACAGAATATCTGATCTATATTATTTGGCCCACAAAAGGGTAAGAAAATGATGTTTAGAGTGTGCAATGTTGAATAAATAATGCTGCTCACCCAACAGACAACTACCATATAAAAGCACTTTATTTTGCTCATTAGCAATTGATAATGGAGTGGATAGCATATCGCAATATAGCGATCATATGCCATGACTGCAAGGAGTGTGAATTCTATTACTGCAAATGTAACTCCCAAAAAGATTTGAACCATACATCCAGAGAAGGAAATAGATCTGATCTGTGTTAAAGAGATATTCATGGCTTTAGGGACTGTGACGGAGATGAAGCAAATATCAAGGATGGACAAGTTAGCTAGAAAAATGTACATAGGCTTGTGAAGATGGCAGTCCAGTACTACAATAGTGATAAGGACAAGGTTCTCAATCAAGGCTATCAAATAGATCAATAAAAGGAATCCAAAAAGCAACATCTGCAGTTCATCAATATCAGAGAAATTCAGTAATAGGAATTCTGTTACTCCAGTTGTGTTGGATGGTACTTTTCTCTGTATAGGAATAAGAGAGAGAGAGAAATGATGCCAAAATGAATTATTTCATTTCCAGAATTATTATGTATAATTTCCAGTAGTCTTAAACTGGAAATGAATGGTTAATTACACTATTAATAAAGTAAGCCACACAATTACTCCTCAAATAGTTTGATAGACTTTGAATTCCTTTTGAGTTCCTTGTACATGCTTCTGAACTTCATCTTACTAGAAGAATCTTTGGTGACAATTCCCACCAAAGCATGGTTTTCTATTTTATGTAGTCTTATCTTCTACAACTAGATGAATTTAGGAATATATCCAGGATTCTGAAACACTGGCCTGTTAGAATTTGTACTGTTGTGTTTTCAGAAGGAGGCTTCAATGACTTTGTAACTGAGTTCCATGTAGAAATGAGCCAAATGTCTTCAGGGTAATATAACTTTGGAATAGTTCCAGTGTTCTTGTCAGTGCTTCATTTTCAACTTAGTTATTTAAAAATATCTGAGACATGGAATGAAAACCCAGTATACAAAGCTTTAATCCATTCACAAATAATATTCTGAATAATCTATTTAATTAATTTAAGAATTTTGAGAAATGCAACAAAACTGAGCTTTTGCTTTTAAATTTGGTGATGAAGGAGCATGTTATGTTTATATGCTCTTGGTTACTATGCTTTTCAAGATCAGCCATGAATGTCATGTGATATCAGTTCTATGAGCAAAATCTAATAATTTCTCAGGCAGGAAAGAATTGCTGTTGACCTTATGGGGATATTGGGATGGTATCATGGCTGTTTGCAATATCTGTATTGTTATACAATGATATTTTTAGTGAAAATAATGATAATATTTGAAATAATGTGTTATAATAACATATAGCTGATGCTGAACCAGACCCAATTCTTCTTCTTCTAAAATAATAGCATTCATAACCTGTTCAGTTCCTATGTTCCTTTCACTTATAATTGTATTATTTTTCAATAGTTCATTTATGATGGTACAATTTCATTACACTGAACATATATAATAGTTCTGGTGTTAATATGTTATTTCTTTTTCTCAGTCCTGTTAAATGTTTTAGAATTAATTTCAGTTTCATATTAGATCTCTTCATTTCACTTATCTTGCATTCATTATTGAATATTGAATATAGTGGTGCATGATATAAGGAGACAGAATGAAATACAGTTTGCTTTTCCATTTCAATTTTATAAAGCAATTGATTTCTAATTTAAAGATTCCACAACTTTTATCCAGTTAAACCTAATTTCAGTATCAGTTTGGTTATGCTGTGTATCCTACACATATTTTCAGTGGATTTAATCATAATCAATGAACATAATCTCTATTCATTATTCACATATCTTAGAACTATAAAGAAAAGATGAAATTAATATTTAAATTGAGAATTAAAATAAGTTTAGGGACATATTATAAATTGAAATGTAAACAATAAAATAACATTCAAACCACATACCTTTTCCATTTATGTACTGCTATTATTTCAGAATAATAAGCTGCAGAAAATGAAATTAAAATACACACAGTATAAAACTGGTTTTCAGCCTAGCTTTAGGGGAAAGATCCTAAACTTTGTCTCCAATCCAAATTATCCTTATTAAATATGTTGAATATTACATATTTTCTGCTAGGCAAAAATTGCAATATGTACTCTCACTTTGTAGTAAGTAATAAATGTTTTGTAGGCACTTATAATGTTGTCCTAAGAGGATAGTGACATTAAAATATTTATATAATTGCTTATCCCTTCATTATGCAGTAAAGTAACTAACCAATTAACTAAAAATCTGAGATAATTGTTTTCATGTGATTTTTTTTTTTTAATATATGATGGCCTTGTCCACATAAATACATTGTGAATTAGATTTTCAGTTGGAATAATATAGCTAAGGACATTTCCTGTTCTTAGAAAGAATTGCCTATTGCAATAAGATACATAAATTCTTGGATGATGCTTACTATGTCAGGGTTCCACACAGCATTCACAATTTAATCAAAACTCTAAAGAAATGAAAGTCCTTAGAATGGATTTTATTGACGACATTGTATTGGTACGTCTGGAGAAAATGCAAATCTGAAAAGCCCGCGTTTTCTCCACCCTGGCAATTTATGTGAGCCTTGGTAGCAATGTTGTCGGTGAGAACCAACACATGTCGGCCTTGTACTTCCGATTGGAAATTGATGAGAGACAGTTGGACTGCCCTCAATTCTAGCCAGTTGATGTCCTTGGACTTGTGCATGTGCTGCCAGAGTCCCTGTGCCCATCTATTGTTGAGGTGGGCTCCCCACCCAAAGAGGCTGGCATCTGTTGTGAGTGCAACCTCTGGCTGGGCCTTGAATGGGCATCCGTGTTGGAGTTTTGGTGAGACCCACCAGTGGAGTGACTGGACTACCTGCCTGGTGAGTCAAATCATGGTCTGTGAATGACTGCACCTTGCCTGTTGGTGAGGCAGGAGGAACCATTGCAGTGGTTTTAGGTGTAGATGGCCCAGGGGACAATGCCGATGCATGAAACCATCATGCCCAGAAGTTGGGACAACGTGGCTAGAGGTACCCGTGGTAAGTGTCGGATCTGTTGTATGAGGGAAGCAATGTTGTTTTGTCTGTCCTGCGATAGGTAGACCAGGCCTAGCTTGGTATCTATCACTGTACCAAGATGTGGAGGCGGGTTGTCAGGGATAGGTGACTCTTTGTGAGGTGGATGGAGAATCCATGTGATTCTAGGATCCCCCATCATGGTCTGTATGTCTTGTCTGGCTGCTCTTGCACTTACAGACTGGATGAGGATGTCATCTAAGTAGAATTGTACCCTTATGGGGACCTGCCTGATGTGTGCCACTAGGACTGCCATAAGTTTGGTGAATACTCTGAGGGTGGAGGAAAGCCCAAAGGGTAGTGCCTGGTATTGAAAATGCTGTCCTCTGTAGCAGAAGCGAAGGAACCTCTGGTGTGCTGGATGCACAGGAACATATAAGTAGGCCTCTGTGAGGTCTATTGAGGATAGTAGGTCCCCTTCCCTGATGAGAGCCAGGATGCTGTGAAGCGAGTGCATCTTGAAACGTCAATATATGATGTAATTGTTGAAGTGCTTGAGGTCCAAGATGGCTCTCCACTGTCCTGACATGTTTGGAATGACGAAGAGGATGGAGTAGAAGCCAAGACTTTGCATGTCTGAGGGCACTTGTTGAATAGCGTTGATGCTTAGCGGATAGTTTATGGCTTCTCGCATGAGCCTTCTGCGGTTTGGATTGCTGGAAGTTGGGCAAGCAACGAATCTGTTTGGTGATGTGGTTTGGAATTCTAAGGTGAGGCCATAACATACTGTCTGTTAAGCCCAGGCGTCTGTAGTGGTTTTGTCCCATTGGTCTGCAAAGAGCGCAAGATGGCTACCAATGGGAGGGCTGGATCCAGCATCACTTGGTGTGACGGAAGGTGCAGCCACTTTTGCCCTCTCGGTATGGTTTGCTCTGATAAGATTGTTGGTGGCCACTGTAGGGGTGGAACTGTTGGCGTTTGGAACAGGACTGAGAAGGAAGTTGGGATGAGGATGGCTTCTCTGGGAATTATCAAAAGGGTTGTTGGCGAAAAAAGGGCAACCTCTTGCGGGGAGTGCACTTAGTTCCCATAGAGAGGCTCTTTTTGCCATCCCATGTCTCGGTAAGGACCGGGTTGAGGGCATTGTCAGGGTTCCACACAACATCATCAATGCAATCAGAATTCCAGAGAAGCAAAGTCCAAAGAATAAGATTTTATTGAAAATATTGTCCTGGTACGATCTGCTGAAACCCTGAATCTAAAGCTTCTGGGATTTCTTCTCCCAAGTCAAACCTAAAGTTCCATCCAACCATTTCAAAAAAGAGTCCAATGACTTCTGAAGACACTTCCCCACACAGGTGCAAAGTGCCAAAAAGAAATTCTCATGAGAACTAAAGTTATGGAATGAAAACAATATAAGAAGTTGCCGTTTCTACCTCCCCCTTCGCCCTCTCAATGACCCTGCAACAGAAAGGTGTAAATGTGTCAAGATCTAGGTGGCCTGAATTTTACTGTATAAAAGAGCCTGCATAACATAAAATGGAACACACACACCCTATATATAAATGTCCTTTTGGATCTTGACAGGCATTGCCAAAGACCTTGCTCCCTTTGAAGGGTGCTGATGATAGCTTCCATTTGGTCTTGAAGTCAGCCAGCCAGGATTTAAGCCAAATTAACCATCTGGCCACTGTGATCTAGTCAATAGATCGTGAGGCAAACTTGGCTGCATGAAAAGTGGCATCCGCCGATAATTCCAGGGCCAAAATTAGCTTGTTAATGTCCTGGTGGGCCCGTAGGTCCTCCAGAGCAGTCCTCTCTTGCAGCTGATATAACCACAGGAGTGATGCTCAGTTAAAAAATGAGACAGTGGTGGAAGCCTTGATGGCCCAGGCGGCAGCCAGGTGGCCTCTGCGAAGTACCTGCTCCACCTTCCTGTCCTCCATCTTAAGGGCATCATCCATATCCATGATCAGGGCATGTGCAGAGGCCAATGCCACCACCGGTTCCTCCAAGGTCGGGGGTTTCAAGGCATTATTGAATGACTCTGCTACATTGTAGAAACATAGTTCCAAACTTACCAGGAGTTGTCCCATGGGTGAGAGCTCCCACTGCTTATACACCAGGTTGGTGAACAGTGCGGGGGCCGAATCTCCTCTGTCTTAGTGGATTGTGTGGTGAAGAGTAGTTGTTTTGCATCCAGTCTGGAGGAGGCGTTCAAGTTCGTTTTCGACTGGGGGTTGCCTCCTAGCTGGGTAATTGTTTTGATCTTGTTCAAGATGGATTTGAACAATGTGTGGTGAAAAGGGCCAGAAGCCATAGTTGGTTCTGAGTAGTCCTGTTCATCATCTGAAAGAATGAGCTCTTCGTCCCCAGAGTGAAGCTCTGGATGGTCCAAAGCTTCTGAAGAACTGGAATCTATGTATTCCCCAGGCTCTGTCTCATAGGTTAACTGAGGGGCCAGTCTGCTCAGGGTCCCTGAAGAGGGACCCGGTAGGTTTGCATTATTGTCCTGTGAGGTCTGAGCTGCAGATGCCTTGATGAGTAACTTCAACTGTTCCAGTAGGTTATCCTGAGCGATCATGATTGAGGAGGCTTGGGTTGGTGGGGGACTCAGTGTCTGTCAGAGAACCTCCTGCTGCACCTCCCTAACTCACTGGGCTTGGATTGGGGAGGGTCCTGGTCAGATGTGACACTAGCCTGGGATCCTGCAAAACCGGAATCCTGGCATTCTGGTGATAGAGCCCAAACAGTGCCAGGTGCTTCTCCTGTGACTGGTGGGGCATCAGTCCCAGATGTAGTTGTAGGAGGAGAGGAGGTTGTGACCCTTCCCGAACCGAGGAGTGATAGAGATTTCACCCATTGTCTATCCAGGGCTTCTTGATCCCTAGTTGCCGTGGATTTTGATGATTCCTTAGACCTGGGTTTCTTGGACTTGGCTGAGTGTGAGGAGGAGTGGTTCCTCTTCAATGTGCATTTGTGGGGTTGTGAGGTCTTAGATGGTGGTTCCATTTTTAGGTCCTGATAAGAAAGGATAAAGGGATTACATTAGTAGTCTAGGTACAGATTGTGTCAGTGGGTTCTTTAGACCATGTTACCACTCCTCCCTTGGCCCTGCTGATACCTCAGGGTGGGTCTCTGGACATGAAAGCTCCCTTGTGGCTGTTGGACCATCCCTTTGGGCCATGGCCTTCACTTGGGTGTGGGGTTGGGGTTGGTGGGTGGGAAGTAATACCCTTCATCTTCCCCATTGCCCCTCGGTGTGGTACTTGGGGTCCTGGGGTCCTCTCCCCTTTCCTGCCTGGGAATCTGAGGCCACTATATCCCCAGCAGATCTGATCCAGCCAGAGGCTGGCACCACTTCCCCCTCCTCTATATCACCCCTGCCTGTTGCTCCCCTCCAGGGGAGGTCCATCAGGTAAAAATGCAAGTTCTCTGGTAGGGACAAATACGAGGCTTCCGGCCAGTAGAAAGCAGGGCATTCGGATTGCTCACAATGGCTGAAATGCACTTGTGAGTCTTTAAAATGGAGGCCACCATGTTGACTTCCTCCAATATGGTGGCCACAGGACATCCAGGAAGAGTCAAGATGGCCACCAGCCTACTGTTGACTGAATGGTGGGAAACTCGTGCTAATTCTGCCATTATGAAAAGTGCTGAAAAGGGTTGTTCCCTGGGGCTCTGGTTGGGGGGTGGCTGCGAATGAGCCTCCATGATCCATCACCGGTTGGGGGAGTGCTGTGTGGAGGTGCGCACATGGCCGACCACTTTGTGCTCTGGCGGCCTTGTGGTCATTGTGAAAGCATGTGTTGGGGGAAAAAGGGACGGCACTGCTTCTGCCGTGGGACTCTAAAAACAGCTATGCCAGCGGCCTGTGAGGGCAGCCGCTGATGAGGAGACACCCTCATTCTGGGCACCAGCTGAGCCTCTTGCACATGTGGTGGCTTAGGAAGGGCCACTGGCTGCACTAAATCAGAGGCAACATCGCCCATGGCCTGAGCGGACAGCCGCTAGTGGAAAGAGTGGGCACATAAGATTTGCCTTTGGCCTGAGCAGATGGCTGGCAGTGTGAAGTGTAAACACTGGGATCTTGCCTCCGGCCTATGAGGGTAGCCATAGACGAGAAGCAAAAGTCAGAGGGGCTCAAGGGTTCAATGTTATCCTCAGCTGTCAGGATGAGATTGGGGATCCTGCCCACAAATCTCTGATCAATCTTGTCTGATCTGGGAAGGAGTAAATAGGTGGGTCTGGACTGATCGCCTTGTTGATCTTGCCCCCTTTTCCTCCCCCCATGCTCTGATGATGGATATAATAGCTTGTGGGGGGGGGGTGATGAAGTGAGAAGGTTGTTACCCTTCCCTAAAATGCCCAGAGGAGGGGTTGTAGTTCATCTTAATTCTGGCAAGGAAGTAAATAAAAGCTAAGACTTATAGAGAGTCCTGGAGAGAGATTTCCCAGTCCAGCTATGTCAGTGACTGAGTAGAAAACGGGAGTAGGAGGGGGCTGTCCTTCCTTAAATACTTGTCACTCAGTCATTAGAGCTACTAAAGTACAGAGTAACCCATATCATGGATTAACTTCTCCACAATTCAATGGAAAAAAGAAGTTTTCCTGCAAACAATGAAACAGAAGCTCACAAAAGAAAAAGATCTTGCCTCTTGCAGAGCTGCTGGTGTTGGGTGCCCTGTCTCTCACTGGCCAGCTGGTCTTAGGGTCTCCACCCCACATGCACAAGAGAAAGAGAAACTTGCAGTTTGGGCACTCGGTCTCTAAAAAGATTTTCCATCACTGTCCTATATAATCACAGGAGCTGAAGATTGTTAATATCTGCTAGATTTGACATTAAGGAAATACAAGGTAGCTAATGTTGAATTACACAATGAATTGTCCTAAAGGTGCTTTTTCAAAGTGCAGATAGAATTTATCTTTAGAAAGGAGCCAACAATATGAAAAAAGGAAGTTATAATTAGAATAAGGGCAGCTAACCTTAAAGGCATGCTAAATACATTTCATTGGCAAAAGTATTAGTGCAAGATATCTGTAGTAGCAGAGATAACTCACAGCTGAATGAGTAATGTTATGGGGATCACAGAAATGAGTGTTAGTTTAAAAAGGAGTATTGATAGAAGAATCCAGGAAACCTGACAGTCATGGAGCCACTACTATTTGGATGCATCAGTGGTGGTTGATAATGGTGCTGTATCTCAATGGGTAGCATATAGCAGCCTAATGAGCATATGCCATTGAAAGTAAGAAGACCTCTGTTCGAAGAATGAAAATAAAGAAAAAGACCTGAGCTATGCAGACATAGAGAGAAACTGTCTTTTTACTAGCCAGGAGATTTTGTAGCATTTTGGGAACTGTTGCAGAAGAATAGGAAATGTCAAGGAAAGATAAGTTAATGAGAAAAAACACATTGGAGTGTGAGATCGAGGATCAGCCCTTATTATCAATATGATGATTATTACCCTTATTACCAATATTTTCTATTAAGGCTATTAAATAAATTGGTTTTAAAAAAACAGGAACAAGAAAACTTGGCTCGTTGGGTCAGCAGAAAGAGAAGAAATTCACATAGAGTTGATTGATTTTCCATGGTATTTTTGTCAAGGGGACTATGATCTGGGAAAAAACAAACAAACAAATATGTTGTATACACACACACACACGCCACAAAAAAGCTAATATGTTCATGATGTTAATATATAATAAAGAGAACAAAGGATACAATACACTTTAACCTAATTATTGAAGTTCATATTTTTCAAATTCTTTGGAACAGTTGGGATTAAATATTTTTATTAGTTTCACATTATGGCAATGAAAACAATTTTTACTGATTGCATTTCATGTACTCAAGTTCACTTTATTGGCATTGGAACAAAAATAACATCACTATTTTATATACATTGTATCATTCTATGCCTTCATCATAGATTACAAACATATTAGAACTTGAAATAAGAATGTAAAGCTGTAAGTGTAAATACATTTCCTTTGAAGTAAACTTTTTAATATTTTAATAAAGTACATTTAATTTTTCCCAAGACAACTAAATTAAAAGAAAAAAAAGTAAGATTTGAATTTTCATCTGTCCTTATTTCAAAGGGAAGAAAATTGATGTTTTCTTTCATAGTATGCCTCACTTATTCCAAATTTGCAGCATAATTCAAAAATGATTCACAATTCAGATACAATTTGTATACTAGGGGATATAAACTTTAAAGTGGGAGTGATAATATCTGATGAAACTTGAATAGCTTAGACAGATAAGGATGATTTGTCAGCACTATAAGATTGAATGGGAATTTTAAAAAATAAACAATAGCAATCTATGTTTAAATTATTGCAGATAAAATTGGACAGATATATTCATGAGGTATTCAGGATTCATGTTGACCTGAAAGAGACTATACCTTTATATTATTCATGTCATATTTTCAGAAGTAAATGGTTCCGTTGAGCTTTACACTTATCCAATACCATTCTTCAAAAGCTCTTTTCAAGCAATATTTTGGATGCATTTGAGCTAATTGGTTCTGCTTTCTGTTCAGCACAGATTCTTCCCAGAAGAAATTATTCTAAAGAATTCTGTTTTCAGTTGGATTCAAATCTACAAAAGAGGGTTTTTCAAGGGTTTGGATTGAAATACAAAAAGGAGCTTTTTTTCTGCAAATCCTTAAATCAAATATATCTATTCCTGTGCATTTAGTGAGTTTAGTAATATTTCCCAGCAATTCCCTTCACCAAAACCCAGAACTGTCTTAATTAAGTCAGACCAAGGTTAGTCCACAGAAGAATTACCAAATAGTCCACAATACACTTGAAAGTTTCTTAAACAAAATAACTCCACCAGACAAACTTATATTCACCAGGCAAATTTAAATTCACACACAAAAAAGTTGTAGGCAAGAAAAATCCAATGTCCAAGGCGTGATTCAATTTGAAACACTGTGTCAATCCAGAGTAAGGCAGGAATCACAACAACTAGAAAACACACAACTAGAAAACAAATGTATTGTTCCCAGCAATGCCTCCTTCTCTGTGTTGTGATAAATAACCAGCTTCTAGTGCAGCCCATCTAGATGAGTTGGGTTTTCTCCTTTCGAGTACTCTGGCTGACTTTCTCTGCTTCTGCCTTTTTTCTGCCCTATGTGTTCTTGGATCAAGTACAGAAGGCAGTTCCTCCACTCTTCATTGGCCGTCTGCAACTGCAAGCTTTTCCCAGCTGAAGTCTCAGTCAAATCCTTTCCAGACAGCCATTCAGAGCCATCACCTCAATTCCTGACGTGTCAGGAATCAGCTCTTCCCTGAGATGACATCTAAAGAGTTATCTGGGGAATTGACCAAGGAAGTTATCACAGTTCCCAGGACTGAGCTGCGGCTGAGCAGAATAATTGTGTAAATCTGGGAGAAAAAGAAACTGCTTTAAGGAAATGCAGACATTTGTGTTATACACATGATTGCCTTGTAAAAAAAATACATCTGAAAACAATTAAAACATACCAAGGAATCAAACGCTAATTAAGAAAGGGAAAAAAATGTAATGAACTCTCACCAGATTTTTTTTCCATAATGTGCTTCTTCAATAATAGGTTAAGCAAACATTCTGTGAAGTAGATCAAAATTTCAAATCCAGTTTAAACATCAGGCTGATTGTGCAACAAACTGGTTTTTCACATTATTGTTTATATAATTATAATAAAGACTAACAATTCTATATAGCCAAACTCACTGATTTCTAAAATAGTACAGACAACAGACTCAAAATGCATATTGATAAGTATAACTAATACTTACCAATATGGTGTTTGGTAAAAAGAACTAGAAGATAGATAGACAGGATAGCTAGGAAGCTAGAAACCAGACAGACAGAAAGATAGATGAAGTTATGTTTTCCCATTCTTTTTTCAATATTTACTGAAAGAAATATATAGCAAAATGTATCATGAGTCCAATCTTAAATCATATTATTTCTATACTTTTCACTGTCTTTAGCTTATTAAAATGAAGTTGGAATTAATTTAATCAATTAATCAATCTAATAATTTTTTAAAAAATCATCTTTGGTAAGGTTGAATAATCTTGATTTGAGGTGGATTAACTATATGATATTACATATCTTTACTAATCATTTATTTTAATTTTGCATCTTGGGTTTAATTACAGGTTAGTGCTTTTGAATTTCAACAATAAATAAATGGAAAAAAAATTCTATAAAGTTAATCAGTTATATCAATACACAAACAGGTAAAAAAGGTAAACATGAATCAATTCAGGTGAAATAATTTCATTTTTATGTCCACATTTCTGTCAGAACGATAATCAGATGATAATCAGATCATTTGTATTACCATCCTTCACTATCTGGTACACTAGTAGACTGCATGAACAGGTAATAACTTGATTGTTTGGCTGTCCCCTTCTTAACTGAATGCCAGTCAAATTTAAATAGAAAATGCCCTTTTAGATAAATGTTTGGATTTTAAGGCCTTGCTTGTTGGAAATAGTAGATTAAAATAAATTCTGTTTCTGCAACTTGTTCAGGAAAATAGATTTGAGATTTTTAGGCTATTTTATGGGGGGAAAAAACAGTGTAATTTAATTAGGACACTTATTATTCTTTTTATAGGCTCATCATCTAATTCCCTGCTTTAACAGTTATCATTATTTTATTTAATGTGCAACATGTTGCCTAGTGATAAAAAAGCAAACTGTGCCTATTACATTGTACTAGGGTATCTCTGAGCTGTGAAAAAAAATGCAATCTTTTTGCCACACACTGTTGAGATATATTTTGTTTGTGTTTGGGTATGTGTGTATTTGCTATTGAGGTACTCTGATTTTCCTTTGATATTTTAATTTCATGGTAAATGGATATTTCCACAGTAACATTATTTATGTTCTCATTTTGGGTCATCTATTTCAATCAAAAGTCAAAGGATCACATATTTATTTTTGATTGATTGTAGCTCTGTTGTTACCTCAGATCAAATTATTTCTGCACATGGGTAGATATAGGTATATAATGCTAAATATCTTTTTAAGTTTCTGTGTGCTTTTTAAAATAATGATAATTAAAAAATAGTTGATAAAGGGACATTTAATAATAATAATAATAATAATAATAATAGATGCATTATTATTATATTTAAATATTTAAATAATTTTAAATTATTTTTTTAATGTTCTGCAATAAAATTTGGAGAAATAGAAAGCTATTGATAATGACTTTGAGAGTGCCCACAATATTACTTTCATAAAGTAAAATAAATGGAATATTTGCATAACTGTACTCAGGAGTGTCTCAATTGATTTTTGTTAAAGTATCTGGAAGTAACCAATAAAATGGTTTCACTGTTTTTGATTTAGCAACAACCAGCAAGGCATAAAGATTAAGATGTTAAACTAGGATGGGGGAGACCCAAGTTCTAAACTGGTATCAGCTAGCTATATGGTGGAGGTTATCTGGCTTTGGCAATGTTTCCAATGAGCATGCCTTGGAAATAAAATAAAATAAAACAAAAAAATGTTTGGCATCATAACCCTATTTTCTTTCTTATTTCATTATAGAGCAGATATGAGCAAATTGTGAAACAATGGCAAATGAAACTGCTCCAAATGAATTCCTCATCTTGGGAATCTCTGGTCTTCAAGAATTGCAACTGCTACTCTTCTTTATCATTCTACCTACATATATTTGTATTCTGTTAGGGAACATCTGCATTCTCTCTGTTGTTTGTCTGGACACACAGCTTCATACTCCCATGTACTTCTTCCTAGGACATCTCTCTTTTCTGGATATCTGTTACACCACCACTAATGTCCCTCAAATACTTGTGCATCTCATGTCACAGAAGAAGAGTATCACTTATTCTGGATGTGTAACTCAACTCTATTTTTTTGTCTCTCTTGTGGGAACTGAGTGCATCCTTCTAGCTGCAATGGCCTATGATCGCTTTGCAGCTATCTGCCACCCTTTAAAGTATACTTTAATTATGAAGAGAACATTTTGTGTGCAGTTAGCAGGTGCCTGTTGGGTAGGTGGTTTTATCAATTCAGCTCTTCATACTTATTTTACATTCCATCTGCCATTCTGTGGAGCTAATCAGGTCAATTATTTCTTTTGTGATATTCCACCCCTCTTAATGCTTTCATGTGGAGACACAAGTTTAAATGAGATTATTTTGCTTGTTGCTGGGGTCTTTATAGGATGGACTCCATTTGTCTGCATTATCCTATCTTACATTTATATCATCTCCACTATCATGAAGATACAATCCAATGAAGGGAGGATCAAAGCTTTTTCCACCTGCACCTCACACCTAACTATAGTTATCTTATATTATGGGAGTGCCATTTTTACCTATGTCCGACCAATATCAACTTATTCATTGGAGAAAGACCGACTAATTTCTGTCCTTTATAGTATTGTCACTCCCATGCTAAATCCTTTGATCTATACATTAAGAAACAAATATATTAAAAATTGCCTGAAAAAGATATTTCTGAAGGTACTGTACTTGAAATGAAAGCAGAATTGTAAATTAAATTGGTATTATTTTATTTTATTTGTGGAAATTTAGTATTTAGTATTTTATTTATTTGTGGAAATGTAGAGTTCATTCTGTCTATCACCATAGATCAAAGTGACTAGCAAATGCTCTATGTATCTATAATATCTATTATTTCTATTGTTAATACGTGCTGCTGTTTTAAGTGTGGATTCTAAATAAGAGTCTTGTTTGATGTAACTTTTTGAAATTCAAGTACTCATTCTTAATTCATCAATAATTATCTTCCTTGTATAGTAGGGAAATCAGATAGTAAACATAGGTTTCTCCCTTTTCCATTGATAATTTAAGTAATAACTGTGTCTGTTTGTCAATCAACACTGAGTTGAATCCAAGCTTGATCCATACTTAGTAAGTGTATTAGAAAGTGTATTGCTTCATCTTGGAGAATAACAAATATACATATTGGTGTTTACAATTATTACAATACTTTCATCTATGGTAATACAAAAACACGAGATAAAATAATACTCAGAAACACTGTAAACCTTTGCTCCAGTGCCCATCATTAAATCCAATTAATATTGTATTTCCACATTTCATAGTTCTGGCCTTTAAAAAATCCATTGATATATTTATGCAGATGTTTATTGCTTGATTTTAATTTTTAAGCACTTTTCATGAGTATAGTTTTTCACATCAGTGTAGGGAAGTGGACTGAGGGAAGATACTGTGATTGGAACATAAAATTACCATCATAAGGTTTTCCAGGTAATCTTTCTTTCGGGAAGTTTACATTTTTTGGGTGGCACAACTTTATTTAGCATATATATGTTTTAATTTGGGTTCTGATTTTCAGAACAACATATTTTGTTATGGAGTCATAACCTTGATTTATTGTAAGAGTGAAAAACTAAGTAAAGAAGAAGAAAAATAAAGGAGAATAAAGCATTTAGATTGTCAGTAATGCACTTGCTTTGTTGCTGATTGATATTCTAACCAAATCAGATACAACCATATTTGAATAGGATTAGTAATGTTTCTATATATTTGAGTTATAAATTTATAACTGAATAATTCATGTGTATATACAACTATGTATGTATAAAAACCTATAAGGAATGTGCTCTGTGTATTTGGTATTGCCCAGTAATGATCAAGAGTCTAGAAAGCATGACCTCTCAATAAACATTTTTTTTAAAAAAATTGAAACAGTGTCAGCGGATAGAGAAGTCTGCTTTCTGATCTTCCCCTAGACCAATTATTAGATCTCGAATCTGCATCTATGATAAATTATTTTAAATTTGGATATTTGAACCATACTGGGGATAAATAAATACAATATTTAATATTCAGAATTATACCCAAAAATGTTATCATGAAAATAACTAAGTGTCATAAGAGCATTTTTCCCTTATTATCTTTAGTCCTGACAATCAAGTGGCATATATAGTTAATATATTTTCTTAAGGCCAAGACATACTAACTCTTTAGAAATTAGTACTTATTAGGCATGATTGATCCCAAAATTCAAAGGCACCTCCAATACATGATTATACATATCATAACAGTTGCAAGAATTGGGTATGCGCAAAACTGGAAACAAGAGGATATTTAAGATCTATCCATCTGTACAGATATTCCAGACCATGTAATATTCTTTCTCCTCTTTTATTTTCATTTTCAGCGTTAGTCTGTCCATCTCTGTGCATTCAAAAATTTTACAAATGACCATCTCCATAGATGGTCATTTGTAAAATTTTTGAATGCACAGAGATGGACAGACTAAC
>JAEANM010009418.1:0-16376 GCA_017656035.1 Myanophis thanlyinensis
CAAGGTTTTGGTACTCACCTTCAAAGCGCTCCATGGCTTGGGACCTGGGTACTTACGGGACCGCCTGTTGCCACCATGAGCCTCCAACCGACCGGTGCACTCCCACAGGGCAGGCCTCCTGGGGGTACCACCGTCGGGTTGATGTCGCCTGATGGCCCCGAGGGTTAGGGTCTTCTCTGTGGCTGCGCCCTCCTTATGGAATGAACTCCCTCCTGAGATTCGGACCATTACTGACCTGCGAGCTTTCGACGTGCGCTAAAAACTCATCTTTTCCAGTTAGCCGGCCTGGCCTGACACCTCGGGATATTTTAATTTGTGGGTGTCAAATTTTATAATTAATTTTAATTAATTTTTAACAGTAATTTTTAAATATCAGCTAATTTAATTGTTTTATACTGGTTTTTAAATTTTTTTCATGTATTTTTATTTGCTGTAAACTGCCCCGAGTCCCTAGGGAGAGGGGGTGGTATATAAATTTAAATAAAAAAAATAAAAATAAAGCCCCACCTACATAATTAGCCCTAATTAAGACCTGGCCCACCCTGGGGTGCAGGGGGTGGGGCAAAGCACATAGGTAAAAAATAAGCTAGAGTGCAAATGGAGGTGGAGCTGCCCTACATACCAGGCCTTGCGCACCCTGACACCTGCCTCGCCTTCTTTTGTGGCTGCTGCTTCTGCCGCCACTTGCTGCCACTCGCACGCATCTCCCCAGCCTCCATTTCACCTTCAGATGCCTTCTGGAAAGCCCTTTGCAACTGATAGTAAAGTTCTGGGGTGATCCGGAGCTCTGTTATTGGCTTCAGAAGACTTTCTGGGGTGAAACAGAGGTTGGGGTGATGCGCGCGAGTGATGGCAAGCAGCCACAGAAGAAGTGGGCCAACAGTGGGCTCCTGCTCGGCAGGGCTGTGGGTGCCACTACCGTGAGGTGAGTCAATAATTAGAACCCTCCAAAAACAAGTCCTAGTCATTTTGGGGAGGGGGTGTCAAAAGACAATAAGACCTGGCCTTCTTTTTGAAGAAACACGGAAGAAGTTTGATAACATGCAAATGAGAGTAGTTAAATAGGTACCATCTTGGTGGGAAGCTAACAGGCGTATTGTGATGCTGGCCACATGACTCCAAAGCAGGTCTTTGGACAGCAATGGCTCTCCCGGCTAAGAAGTGGAGATAAGCACCGTCCCCAAGAATTGGACAGGATTGGACAGGGGAAACCTTTACCTTTTTATCTGTTAATTTGCCCTTCACCTTTTGGGTGAAAATTCAGAATATTATACATAAATTGCACCATTTAATTTCCCTGTAACACCAACTGGATGAGATAGGTTGAGCTGAGAGTAAGTGGGCAGAGGGGGGCAGTGGTGGGATTCAAATAATTTAACAACCGCTTCTCTGCCCTAATGACCAGCTGAACCAGTAGTTCTCCGGACTGCTTAGAACAGTGTTTCTCAACCTTGGCGACTTTAAGAGGTTTGGACTTCAACTCCCAGATTTCCCCTGCCAGCTGGCTGGGGAATTCTGGGAGCTGAAGTCCAAACATCTTAAAGTCGCCAAGGTTGAGAAACCCTGGCTTAGAAAGTTAACAACTGGCTCTAGCGAATAGGTGCGACTTAGTTGAATCCCTCTTCTGGAACTTGGGATAGGGGGATGCAAAGCCCAATTTGCCAGAATTGACAATGGGTGTGTCAAGGCCCAACCTCTGGACTGCCATTCCTTTACCTGGACACACACACCATCCCAGGTGCAGTCTCAGCCATCCAGATCCTGATTGTCACAAAGGTCCTTTTTCAGAAGGCAACTGGACTTTCCCTTTTTTTCTTCGAAGATGTTTAGCTTCTCATGGAAGAAGTTTGTTCAGCTCTGAAGAATGGGAGAAGCTTCTTCCACAAGAAGTGAAACATCTTCAAGGAAAAGCAAAGGAAGTCCCCTTACCTCTTGTAAAAAGCACCTTTGGGACTTGCCTGCAGAAGCTGTGGGTGCTGGAGGCTTTTAAGAAGGGGCTGGACCATCCTTTGTCTAAAACGACACGGGTCGCCTGTTTGAGAGGGGGCTGGACTAGAAGACCTCTAAGGTCCCTCCCTTCCAACTCTGTTAAGCAGGGGCAGAGCGGCACAATTGGGACGGTCCTGCTACCGGTGCACCCAGGCCCTCCACTGCGCACCGAAGAGGTATCCTGGGCTCCCCAAAACGGGCTGGGACGCAGACGGAGGGAGGGATCCAGAGACACGTCTCCGGCCGCCTTGCGCCTCGGAAGCGCCGCCTGGCTCTCAGCCCGGCCTACCGCGCAGGGTCGCTGTGGCGAGGCTGACGGGCTGCTGGGCCGGAGCGAGCGGCCGGGCGGGTGGGGAGGAGGGAGGGAGGGAGGGAGGCGGTCTCCTCCGGCCGGCCACCTGCGCCCAGAGCCGCGCTCTCCCTCGGACGGGAGCCGGGAGCTGCACCGCCGGCTGCTCTCCACGGGCTCGCGGGAAAGCGCCCCGCGGCAGGCGGCCCATGCCGGGACGGGGCAGGACGGGCGGAGCGGGAGGCGCCCGGCAAGGAGCTTTGGCGGCCCCGACGCAGCCTCGGGTAAGAGACGGCGGGCGGGCGGCGTTTCGGGGATCCCCTTTCCCTTTGGGGCAGCCGCGCCCGATCTTCCTCCGACGCCCTGGTGGGGCTGGCTTCCCGCCGCCTCGGGGTCCCGGCAGTTCCCAGGACGGGCAGCGGTTGCGCGGGAGCTTCCCATCCGAGGCGGCGCGGGGCCCTTGGCCGGCGGGCTGCAGCTGTTCCCGGAGCAAAGCGACAGGCAGCCCCCCTGCCCCGCAACCGCGGCGGCTCCGTCAAGCCCGCCGGGCGGAGGATCCGGCGCAGCCCCGCTTGGAAGGCCCGGCGGCGGCTGAGCAGCGGCGCGTGACTCTCGGGCTCTTGGCGCGGGGAGGCGGCCGGCGGGCGCTTCCTTGCCCGGGGAAGACGGAGAGGCCGTCCGGGAGAAGAGCCAGGCGGGACCCTCCGGCCGCTGCGCCCCTCCCGCCACCTCAAGCCCGGCTCCGGCCGGGCGAAGGGGGCGCGCTCTGGGAATGCTCGGCTGCCTTGGCGTGCCGCGGGCTCTCTGCCCTCGGCCGGGGAGTTCGGCCTGCCGACTCTCGGGCTGGGCAGACAGAAGCCCGTCCGCTGGGGGGGAGGGGAACTGGACGGGACTCCCCTCCCCCCCCCCCGCCGCCCCGCCACCTCCGTCCCAAAGGCTCGGGATGGGAAGGGATGGACCGGCCGGAATGTGTGCGGCTCTGCTGGGGGAGGGGGGGCGGGCTCTTGGGGCCCTTGGAGACGGAAAGGTCTCCGGAAAGCGGAGAGCGGGAAGCCGGTTGTGGTGGTTGTCGTTGCGCTTTGGTGAATGTTGGATCCAGGCTCAATGGCATATTCGGAGAGGGAGCTCTTGACTGACTGGCTCCTGAAAGATCAGTCCGCCCGGCCCAGCTGTGCTGCTCCTCCCTTTTATTTCATCTGCAACGCCCAGCGATTATCTGCGCTTCTCATCTGCGCTCTCTGTTGCCTTACTTGCAAGTGGAATGGCAGCCTTGATCCTCAGGTTGGGCTGCTGCCTGACTAATTTCCCCTTTAATAGTAAACATTTTCATTGGCTGTGTATCTGTGTTGTTAGGGCTGCGCCTGCTGCTGCGATAGTGGCGGAGTGAGCGCATGGAAAAATAGAAGGATTGTTTTAAAGAGAGAAGAACATGAACACTAAGCTTCTTTGGTGGTGGTGGTGGGGGGGGGTTATCTTGCTGGGTTCCTAAAAACAGAGGGGTAGCATTGGGGGTTTTGCATGGCCTTCATAGAGCTTGAAAAGGGAGACTGAGTCACATCCCCAACGGAACAACTGAGGCTCATGGTTGGCTGAGCAGCCTGGGCTGTTCAGTGAAGTTCAAAAAGAGAAAGTGACGGGAAAGCCTTGTGGGGTCTGGCTGCCTTCAGAGCCGCAGCTGGTAGCTGAGCAGGTGAGACGTTCCTGCATGGGCTCCTGGGAGAGAGGGCAGTGGCGGAGACATGATGGGGCCGAGCTCAGGGCTTCCTTCCGACTGACCTGCCTCTCCCATGCTTCTCCCCACTGCCAGCTGCCAAGAGACCACCTGGGGGAACAGCTTTTGTCATCAACTGGGGGGGGGGGGAAGGGGGTTCTTTGCCAGTTGGAGCATCTGCTGAGCCCGGAGGATCTGTGGTGGAAGGCATCCCCAAATGCCAGCCCTTTCGGGGCAAGGAAACATGGTGCCAAGCATCACTGCTTCTCTTTAGCTTTCCACGCTTGCTCTCATTACATCTAAACACAATTTCAGGTGTCGCCTTTCTTTGGCACCTTTTTAAGGATTTCTGACTTTTGCGAATGAAGACAATACACGTGTCCCAGGATAATGTTGCAAGATCCAATCTGGGTCAATCACCAAGACCAGATGTTTACTCTTCCTAACCCTGCCCAGCTATGATTTTGTCTGTCTTCTCCTTCGCAATTCCTTCATACATTTGTTTTCATATTTGATCCTCACTACTTCTGCCTGTCCTCAATGTGTCTTTCACGGAGATCATTCAATCCTGGATTTGGTTCATACTTGTTCTAGCTTCACTGCTCACTTTTCCTAACTAGCCCATTCCCTCCCATTGCACCCAGCTTAGTTCCATGCTGCGCCTGATGTAAACCTTATTTCCTTGTAACCCAGAGCTGAGAAGAAGCACACTTTTACTGATGGGCAATTTGTAGTTTTAAAACAAGCATTGATTTCTTGCAAGAGACTACATGGTAGCCACTGGCTTTGTATTATCATCTTATTTCCTCATCTGTAGTAAACATTCTATGGAAGTGTGCCGATTTATCTGCCTGCTTCAGTTTGTCACCATTTATGTATAATTTGTAGTTATTAGTTGCATTTTCTCTGTCAAGTAACCTGATCCTTGACACCGTAATTTTCAGGACTATTTGCTTTGTTGAATGGTATAATGTCTAATGTGTTCTGCAAATCAGCTGGCTCTTCTTTCCTATTATTGTTTTATTATTCTTTTATTAGCTAATTACAAAAACCAAAGGAAAAGAATTCATAACATTTCTAAAAGCTTAAAAAAGAAACATAAACATATAGAGTGTATACATTATACTCCCAGACATACAAACAAAGTTGCAGAGTGAATGTTTCAATGAATGGAAGCCTTAATTCATTCTCATACATAAGTAATCTATATTGATAAGTTATTGATTTGTAAATTGTTGGTGTCATCAGTTCTGCTGACAACTGAATAGTTGGGGCCATACGTCCGTCTTTTCTATGCTGAACAATAGATCTTTTAGCTGGAAATAAGGTACATAAAATCTGCCTTCTTTTTTCCATGTCATATTTACTTGCGTGTTTATTGTTGTACCAAGTTTGATTATTGTCCCAATCGGCATACATCTTTATGCATTGTGATATTTTTCATTTATCTTCTCTGGGGTTATAGTAATAAAAATATTTGTGATTTTAATTTGCATTTGAGTTTCAGAACTTTCTGAATGTTTTGGTGTGTTTCTTTCTAGCACTTGAAACTTTTTGCATAACCACCACATAGGTTAAAATGTTTCTTTGTTGTGGTATTTCCAATATTTGGCTTTTCAACCAACAATGCAACATCTTTGTATATGGTGACATATACAAAGTGACAACAGTGTCACTAACAACAGTGAAAGTGTTCTGTATACATTAACCATAAATGTGTCCATCAAGGGATTATTACACATCCTTGTGTTCTTGCTCAGAGTTGAATCATATGCTAAGACAAGTAATCCATTTACTTTATTTTCATCATAAATCCCTCTTACTACATTCAGCCACCAACTTTCAACCTCACAATTATATCAACCATTTGGGGATCCAAGTGCATTTGTTTTTATCATTTGGTTTGTGTAAATCAACACATGTAAACTTTCTCACATTCACATGTTTCTCAGGGACCTTCCAAAGGGGGAAAGTTGTCCTGTTCCAAAATGCTCCTTTCGCTTTCTCATTCCCCTTCAGTCAGAATTCTTCCAGTGCCCCCCCCCCTCCACACTTAACAATTCATCTCCCTTCAGTTGTACTTTCACTTTGCACAGGGGAACAATCCTCCCACACCAACGTGATCCCCATCAGACCCTTTTGACAAATTGCACAATTATTTATCCATACCTTCAGCCTGTCGTTTTTTCAACATTTTCAAGTATTTCAGATTTCCTTTCTATTTTTTCTTGAATGCTGACATTTATAGTGTTTGTCTCATATATCTGCTCTGCAAAATTCTGACTCCTTAGAGTATTTCTTCATTTTACCCCAAATAGTTTAATCTCTTTAATTTTCAGTTCAGTTTCCTGTGTGTTAGAGTATTCTTTTTTCAGCCCTCTTCACATTTTCAAAACATACTTTAACTTCCACCAATAATTAAGACCATCTGTTGACCTCTCCCTAAGCTTTCCCAGATTTTGGTGGAGCCCGGATGGCTTTCCCATTTGCTGCTGGAATTGGCTCAGCTCGTTCCCACTCATTTTGGACTATCTTATAAGTAAGTTTTCTGGGGAGGGGGACAAGCTTTTGTCTTGCCTGGCCACTGATGGGGAACAGCAGTGATGTTTCAAGGAGAGAGGAAGAGGGTCTTTTCCTCCTTCCAGGCTGTGGCCTTTTACGCTGACTCCCTGGGAACTCTCTTGAGCCATGGAAGGTGCAGTTTTCCAAAGGCTCCTGGCATTGCAAGACAAATGGGAAAAGGGGAAAAATACTTAATAATCCTTGACCAAGAGTCTGGCCCCAATGCCTGGGGAAGAGCCGTGTCTTCCGAGAGGCCGGTTGGGCTGACACGGTCTATGTCTCCGGGGAGGGTGTTCCACAGGGCAGAGAAGGCCAGTTTTCTAGGCCCTCCCCACATGACATCTGCCCATCCTTCCAGATCTAGTAAGATGAGCAGAAGTCACCAGGGAGAGTAGGTCCTGTGAGTAACCCAGCCTCTTGGTATGAAGGGTTTAAAGTGGACAAGCAGCACTGGTTGAATTGTGCTTGGAGCATCCTGGGAGTGGCCTGAGTCTTAGCTGGGTGTACCTACCAGCTAATCTAATCCTTGTTGTTCCTTGATAAAAGAATTGTGGAAGGAAGGAAGAGCCAGCCAGCATCCCCCTTTCAGCTCTGGGACTAACTGGGGACAAAATTCAGTCTGTTTGTATGAGAGGAGGCAAACGTGGAAGATTCCTTGAGCCTTAACGTCTTAAAACCTTAAAACCCTGCAGCGGAGAACGGAAAGAGGCTGCAGCTGCCTTCCAGGGATCCTGCCAAGCCCAGGAAGAAGCAGCCCTGCTGTGGGAGGAAAAACTTGGGGCACCCCACCCTTGGGAAGGGGGTCAGGCTCCTTCCTAGGCTGAGCTCCATCCGAATCCCAGCCAGGCTTTTCAGTGCCTTGAGCTCCAGTTGGCCACACACTGCCTTGTGCTTGTGCTTGTGCTGCTTAACGGGCCCAGCTGGCCATTGGGTGTTTGAGTGGAATTTTTTGGGAGGGGTGTGTGATTTCAAGTTTTATTTTGTCTGCAGATACTTTGGGAATGATCACGAGGAGTGTTGCATTCATTTAAGAGCAATTGTACAAGGGTTAGTGGGTGTTGCATTCTAACGCAAACTCCTTCTGTTAGACTGACAGTAGCCAAGAAATAAAAAACAGTCCAAGAAACAAAACATTAAAAGGAAGAATATTAAAAAAAAATCTTTCTAGTGTTCTCTCTCTCCCCCTCCCCCTCCCCCTCCCCTTTCTGTTAACCTGTCCCAATCTGCTTTTGCAGCACAGACTTCCCTGCCAAGGTTGAACATTCATTTCTGGAGTTTGAAGGAAGAGAACCAACCAGCCTCTCCAATTCTGAGCATCTGACTACTTAGTGGCGTGCTCAAAGATGAGTAGAGGTCAGGTTTTGCTCAGAGAGGTAGAGGTGGAGGGGAGGGTTCTCAGTAGGTAGCAATAGACCCTGAGAAATGAAACCCAAATGTTTCATTATTTTCAAGGGTTCCTTGGGGAAGAATCTTTCCATGCAGAGTTGCCTCCCCTTGTTGGTGAGTAGCTCTGCAGGTCCTCATGCATTTGAGAAGGGGTCCCAGGCTGCCCTTTCCTCATAAGCCTGGGGTTTATTTCTTTTGGAGAAGCTCCACAGTCCTGCCTCTTTAAACCTGTTTCCTCCTCCCTGGAGGAAGGAAGTGCAGGCGGAGGCCAGTGAGCGGGATTTAACTGTTCCAGAGAGCAAGGACCTCTTGGGGAATGACGTGGCCGGAGGACCAAGGCTAGCGGGAGAAGGAATGCATTAACCTTTATGCCCGGTCCTGCTGCCTTCTGCAGCCGCTGAAGCCTCGCTGCTGAGTTAGGCCACATTCCGATCAAGTCAAGGGTCTTCCCTCCCCCAGCCCAGTTAATAATTGAGCCACAATGACCCTCCTTGTGCTGCGTCTCCCGTCAAAGTCACGGCACATAATTATATTAACTTCGTCTGTGGGCATTCGGGACTCAGAGCTTTAAAGAGATAGGCCCCTTTGAATTTGGGGCAGAGAATATTCCTCCTGAAGTTGCCTTGGTTCTGGGTGTGGGAGGCCCTGCTTCAAATCCTTCCTGTGACACTTATAAAAGATTTCCAGGGTTTCCTTACACGGAACAGCTGGAATCAGCTGGAGTTCGGATAGAGCTAGGAACAGCAGGCTGAAATGAAAGAAACTGTGATTTTAGGCTGACCATGGTGAGAACTGAGCCACGTAACCAACTGTACACTGAAGTTGGGGAATTCCACTCTTGAATGTTCAAGAAAACTGTTCAGGGATTTCCAGATGATGTAGGACGTTGCTGTAGTGCCAGGGGAACCTTGGCAGACTTCTTGGAAGTCTTTTCCCCAAAAGGTCTACTTGGATGCTTTCCTGTTGCCTGCCTTGCCAAGAGCAGCTGCCCAGAGCGGCCCTCAGCCTGGCGCTTCTGCAGGGTCTTGGCCACCTTTCACAGCCTTTGTTCTTCCCTTTGGGTCTGTCCTTTTTAAAATGGCTTATTTATTTATTTGCTTATATGGCAATAGCACTTAGACTTAGATTTATATACCCCTCCACAGTGCTTAAAGCACTCTCTGAGCAATTTACAAATGTCATCTTCTTGCCCCCAACAATCTGGGTCCCCATTTTACTGAACTTGGAAGGGCAGAAGACGGAATCAACCTTGGGGATCGAACTCCAGGCAGTGGGCAGAGTTTGCCTGCAATGCTGCATTCTAACCACCGTGCCATCATGGCTCATACTTTTCTCCCTCTTTTATTATTTTTATCACTTAAGTCAGTGAACATACCCAACACACCTCCCTCCTCCTATTTCCCCCACAACAACAATCCTGTGAGGGGCGGTGGGCTGAGAGAGAAGGACTGGCCCAAAGGCATCCAGTGGGCTTTTGTGGCTAAGGTAGAACTTGAACTCAGGTCTCCCGCCTTCAAGCCTGGTGCCTTAACCGCTAGACCAAACTGTCTCCCTTTTATTTTTTCTTCATCAGTTGCCTACTTCTCAGAATCCTGGTTTTTCTCCCTCTGTAGTTGGGTAAATTCAGTCCTGTGAAATCCGCCCCTTTCCATCCCCCTCCTTCCCAGGCTATAAGATTAAAATCAGAAACCATTGACTTGCAATATTCTTACCCAGCTACTGTCAGCCTCCTGGGACGATCAGTATGAAAATGGCTGGGCCACATCCAAAACTCTCTCCAGCTCTGAACAAGGAGGAGCTTTGTCCAGAGGAAGATGCCAAGGTTTGGCTTGTATAGTGGGCACCAGCCACGCAAGACTTACCTTGGCATAAATGTTCCCTTTACTAATCCTGCCAACCTTGTTTCGACATTTCTGTCCCTGGGCTTGGAAAAAAAATTGCACACAATGGGGAACAAGCAGAAAGCTGTCAAAGGGCCGGAGGTGTTCTCCCCCCTCCCCCCCCCGTGCCTCCCCCTCCGTCCTCCGAGTGATCTCCCTGTCACTTCACTGGATTGACTGGCAGCTGCTGTGTCAGCTTCTGGTTGGTTGGCACAGTGCGAGGCAGCTCGCCTCTTTGTTTTCCTTGGACGGCAAATCTGTATTTCCTGTTGGGTTGGAAGAGCTCTGGAGGAATCTGGATGTTACCCTGAGATACGAATGAAGGATTTGGGGAAGATTATGCACCAGGCAGCTCCGAATTTCACCCCATCCACCGCCCCTTTGGCACGACTGGCAGAGTTTTATCTTCGCTGCCACTTAATAATGATGCATTATTCTCTCCCAGCCGGTGTCGGGACATTTCCTGGCACCGTTTATCCATTTTATCAGCTGCTTATCGGGGCCCTGTGCTTGGCATCCAAATAAAGGCAGAGGGAAGAGGGCCGGCCAAGACTGGAGGCTGGCCTGGTTAAGGCAACAGCGGGTGGCCTGACCTTTTCGAATCCATTTCAGAGAAAGTTTCCTGGGTTGTGCATGTTCCATGTTTCACACCTTCTCTCCTCCAGCTTTGTGCCAGTCAAAGTGGCAGAGAAAAAGAGCCCAGTTTGGTTTTTTTTTTCCCTGAGGACTCGTTGGTTGAATGGGTTTGCTGTCAAATAGTTGAGCGTAACACCTCTGTGGCCAGAGGCAGCGTATCTCTTCGGTATTTTAAATGAAGATGAAATATTAGATTTAAAATATTGCACATAGGCATTCATGGGTTGTGCTGAGGAGAACAGCCAGCCAGCCTTGAGCCTTCTGCCAAAAGAAACTGGCTGTCGACTTTCCATTCAGCATCCCAATGGCCATTTCCAGAGGGCAAGTTCTCGTGCAAAACTGCTTTCCTCCTTCTTACTGACAGGATCTTCCCAGGGTCCTTGATGGGGGGGGAGGGAGAGCAGCGGGCAAGGGGTTGCAAATAAGCCAGCAGGAAGATCCATTCCAGCCTGAATAGCTTCGGTGTTTGTTCTGTCCATCATGAGAGCCATGAAATGATGTCAGCAGTTGGGATCCTGATGCAAGGGGCCGGTGCTCCCTTCCTATGCTGGGACACCTTCCCTTCCCTCTTCCCTCTCCCCCCTGCTCTCTTCTCTCTACCCCTTCCCCTCCCTTCTCCTTTTCCTCTTCCCCCTTCCCTCTCTCCTCTCCTCTCCTCCATCCCCCTTCCCTTCCCCCTTGGGACTCTTCCCTCTTGGAAAAGGGGCTCTTGGGCCCCTGGGGACCATTTGCTGCCATCGACTCTCAGGGCTAGAAATGTGTCCTCGGGACAAGGCCGGCCTTCCAGCTGCAGGAGCCTCCTGGAAGCACCTTGACCTTCAGCGCCTGGCCAGAGAGTTGCAGGGCCTGATTGCAGGGGCAGCTGCGGCTGTTTCACCATGTTGCTCGCCTCTCTAGCGCCTTCCGGGTTCTTGCTGCACCTGCATTTTGTGTGTGTGTGTGTGTGTATTAAATTTTAAGATAGACATAGACTTACATCCCCAAACATGGATGTAGACAGTGTTGGCCCAGAGACCAAGAATGCATGTGGAGCTGACCAGCTGCAAAAGAAAAAGTCTGGGCACAGGCATAATTTGAATTGTCTAGACCAGGGGTCTCCAACCTTGGCAACTTTAAGACTGGTGGACTTCAACTCCCAGAATTCCTCAGCCAGCAATGTTCCACCATTTCCCTTGTGAAGTCCACCAGTCTTAAAGTTGCCAAGGTTGGTCTAGAACCCCTCAGGGACCCCAGAGGTTCTGCCAAGAAGATCAAAACATGGGGATGGCGGCCTGGCCTGGAGAAAAGGACAGGGTCATGGCTGAGCTGAGAGGAAGGACAATGACTTTGCTTCCAGGCAAGTGGGTGATCCTGGGTGGATGAGCCATTTTGTGACAGTGCCCACAAGACATTCCCAAATGGACCCACACAAAATGGCTGCCCAACTCTTCAATAACACCATTTCATTAATACGTTTTGGCACAGGCGAAATTCCCCATTTTTGGCCATGACCGGCTTCCCCTTCTCCTCATTGAATCGCTGTGGCTTCCCCTTCTCCGCATTGGTTGGATGGATGGATGGATAGATAGATAGATAGATACTTTATTGCCCAAGTGTGAATGGACACACAAGAAATTTGTCTTCAGCGCATATGCTCTCAGTGTACATAAAAGGAAACAGTATATATGGCAGGAATCATAGGATACAATGATAGGGTACAAATAAGCAATCAAATCATACTAAGAAACAATAAACAATATAAATCATAAAGATACAAGCAACAAAGTTACAGTCATAAGTGGGAGGAGATCGATGATAGGAATGATGAGAAGAATAATAGTAATGCAGACTTAGTAAATAGTTTGACAGTGTTGAGGGAATTATTTGTTTAGCAAAGTGATGGCACTTGGGAAAAGACTGTTCCTGTGTCTAGTTGTTTTTGGGTGCAGTGCCCTATAGCAGTGGTGGCAAACCTTTTACTTACCGAGTGCTGAAAAGTACGTGCTTTGTGCATGCCATCTGCACTTGTGTGCAGCTCCTCCACATGCACTGCATGTGCAACCGCACCATCTGCTCATGCATACAGCTTTAGCACATGCAATGCATGCATGCTGCATGCAGGCACTCATGCACACATGAGCAATCGCATGGGCATGTGCAGGAGACCTCCAAAGACCAGGTGGATTTCCTGCTGCAATTGCACACATGCACAGCGGATGCCCGAAGACCAGCTGGGTCTTTGCAATTGCGCATGTATGCATGTGCAATTGTATGCACATGCACAGCTGGAGGTAAGTTGGCTGACAGCTTGTGTGCCCAGCAAGGTGGCTCTGCATGCCACCTTTGGCACCGTGCCATAGATTCACCATCATGGCCCTATAGTGTCCTTTTGAGGAAAGGAGTTGAAACAATTTATGTCCAGGATGTGAGGGGTACGTAAATATTTTCCCATATTTTGACTCATGCAGTATGCAGGTCCTCAGCATCAAGCCACTTCCTCAGGAAAGGTGAACGTCGATGAACTTCAGAGCAGCCTTTTTCCTTTCCAGCAAACATTTCAGGGAGAAAAGCGTCTCCTGATCACCGGAGTCGAGCCAGAGGCAGCTCCCCGGCATCAAAGGCACTGCACGCAGACCAGCCGTCTTATGCCCAGCTCAGAACTGGTTGTGTGGTTCCCTGTCATTCATCGCAGCAAGTGAGAAGCACATGACGGGAGTGGGAGGAAATGCGCGGAGCTTGAGACCACCCTGTGCATTTGCAGCCCCTTGATGAAAGAAAAACCCTCTGGCTATCTTCAGCACATGGGTGGCACGGCTGCAAGCTGTTTCTCGGGGGGAAGAGGAACAAGAGCATGTCGGAGTTTGGTGTGCCCAGCCATTAATGTAGAGTATCCACTGTGGGCAACTGGCTCTGCTCTGACCTTTAGGACAGGTATCTCCAACCTTGGGCACTTTAAGCCTGGCAGACTTCAACTCCCAGAAGTTGAAAGCAAAGCTGGCTGGGGAATTCTGGGAGTTGAAGTCCGCCAGGCTTAAAGTGCCCAAGGTTGGAGAGCCCAGCTTTAGGAGGCTTTTCTTCATGTTGAGTCAGAATCTGGTGGGTTACCTAAATCCATTGTCTGGTGCGTCCAGCGGTTGTGGGGTGCCCCAAAGACATCCCCCCCCCTTTGGGAGGCTGTGGAACCCCTTATCTTGGCCAGGTTGCACAAGCTGCTTTGACGGGCAGCCCTCAACTGAACGACCCCAATTAAGCCCAACATTTGAGTGAGAAACTTATTAAGTGAGTTTTGCCCCATTTTTTGGCTTTTCATGTTTCTCAAGTGAACCCCTGAAGTTACCTTAGTCACATGGTTGTTAAGCGAATCTGGCTTCCCCATTGACACTGCTTGTTGGAAAGTCGCAAAACGAGGATCACTGTGACCCCGTGACCCTGAAACTGTCATAAATGTGAGTCAAGTATCCAAATGTAAATTGCGTGACCATGGGGATGCTGCAACAGTGTGAAATATGATCATAAGTCACGTTATTCAGTGCCGTTGTAACTTAAAATGGTCAGTAAATGAACTGTTGTAAGGTCAGGGCTACTTGTACTTAAATGTATGTGCCACCTATCTCACTACGAAGCAACTCCGGGAAACATCTGATCCTATGCCACACCGAAACCTTTCCTGTCTTCTTCTGCTCCCATGGTGGACACTTTTCTCCCCAGAAGTAGTGTGAATGTCATTCCTCTTGACTTGTGGTGAAGGGGAGCAGAATGTTTCACAAAACAAATACGAGAGCAGGAGCATATGTAGGAGAGGAGGAGCATCTGTGTAGGAGAGCAGGAGCACCGGCTGTGTAGGAGATCAACTTGTGGGAATGCAGAGGGGCAGAGCTGCTGTCTAACATCTCCACATGCGTTGTCAGCATTGCCGGCTGTGGGAGAAAAAGGGAAATGGTGGAGCTTCCTTCTCCTAGCCGAAGACAAAATGGCTACAGCGGGAGCCGCCAACTTCTCTTTTATTTCTGTGGTCACAAGCTGCTGGTGGCCCAACCCGTCTTTGAAAATTGCAGCAGAGACATTGTCACCTGGATGGATTTGGTTTGGAAAACCTGACTCCCAAATGACTTTTCTCCAGGTGTCTGTCTCCTTCTCTCTTTGGCATCTAACTGTGTAAGCGGAATGACAGAATTACAGATTGGGAAGGGACCTTAGAGGTCTTCTAGTCCAACCCTTGCACAAGCAGGAGACCCCAACCTATGGGCCACAGTCATGAGGGAATTGCAACTGGATTGCGGAAATGCCCAGTGAGTGTGCATGCACGCATATGCATGACTTGCACAAGCAGTGTGCCAGCTGCTTGTGCACATGTGCAGTTGACAGCCACTTGCATGGAACCATCCGCTTCCGCAAAGGCAGAAACATTGGGGTACTCTGCTTATACCATTCCAGACAAATGGTTGTCCATTTTCTTCTTAAAAACCTTCAGTGTTGGAGCATTCAAAAGTTCTGGATTTGTTCCATTGGTTAATTGTTCTAACTGTCAGGAAGTTTCTCCTTAGTTCTCAGTTGCTTCTCTCCTTGATCAGTTTCCATCCGTTGCTTCTTGTCCTGCCCTCAGGTGCTTTGGAGAGTATATTGCTCCCCTCTTCTTAGTGGCAGCCCCTCAAATATCACAACACTGCTGTCATGTCCGTGTCCCCCCCCCCACCCCCCACCCCGTCCTTCTTTTCATCAAACTAGACATACCCAATTCCGGCAACTTTTCTTTCTATCTTTTAGCCTCCAGTCCCCTAATAATCTCCGTTGCTCTTCTCTGCGCTCTTTCCAGAGTCTGTGCATCTTTTTTATAACATGGTGAGCAAAACTGGATGCCGTATCCATCCAAAGAACTCACTGCATCACTATCTGGGGCTCCACAAACAGCCCAACCTGAGACCTGGGTGTAAATCCAAGTTTTCACAGACTTGGCAGTGTGGGGGTGATGTACATCTCTGGTCCTTTGGGCTTTTTGCAGGGAGAAATGTGGATGTATGTGCACACTCACGTGTATATCTCCTTGGTCACCTTCCTCATCCCAACAAACAATGGGTTGCCCGGCTGCAAGAGGCCTGGCTCCATGCATGGTTTGCATGGCTTTTTCCCCAGTGGGTCACGCTGGCCTGTGGCCCTCTTGTGTTTTTAGGAAGTGTGACTGCAAATAAGCTGCAGTTGCAGAATTTTCAGAGAAGAGGAAGAATTTCCACAGAGAGGAAAACCACACAGTCAGCTTCTTCTTCCCCCTGAGCAGAGCATGGATGGCGGAGCCCCCCCCCCCAGTGCTTTCCGGGGTCTGGAGGGAGTGGCGTCTCTGTGGGGAGTGGACGCGTAGGAGCAGAAGAGAGAAGCCTCTTTTGCTTTTGCTCTGTGGAGGATGGATGGTGCAAGGATGGCCCTGGGATACCCATCGCCTGGTGGAGTCGCCTTGGCCTCTGGGCCGGCCTGGGGAGAGGCAGAGCTGCCCCTTCCCTTCTGCCCATCCGTTCCCCACTTGGAGACCGGTTCAACTTTAGGAGCGGTTGGTGATTCGTGCATCTCAGCAGAAGCCCCTCATTTAAGGGTGGGTTTCTTTAGGCGCTCGGCTTCCGTGCAGCTCTAGTCCAAAGGACCCCGAGACCGGCCTGCGTTTTCTCTGGTGACTTAGCTAAAACTTGGTGACTTCTTCTCAACCTTGGTGACTTTAAGATGTTTGGACTTCAACTCCCAGAATTCCCTAGCCAGCTTTATCTTAAAGTCGCCAAGGTTAAGAAACACTGCCTTACACCATCCCACCATCCCGGACAAAAGACTGTTCAATTTATTGTTATGGTTTCATTGAAGACTCTTAACTTCTGCCTATTTTTAACTACAGTGGTACCTCTACTTACGAAATTAATTCATTCCGGAAGCCGTTTTGTAACTTGAAAATTTTGTAAGTAGAGAC
>JAEANM010009419.1:0-16376 GCA_017656035.1 Myanophis thanlyinensis
TGCGTAAGCATTTCACTGCATATCGTACCATGTATGACTGTGTATGTGACCAATAAATTTGAAATTGAAATTGAAAGCATGTGGCTTTGAAGCAGCAAAATGAATGCAAGGAGAGTTTAAGGTTGTTGTTTTGTGTGTGTGTGTCCATCTCCTTCAAGAAGGGAAAGTTGGAGTTTATTGCTCAAAGTCGAGAGATAGGTGTCCAAAAATAGGATGGGTAATCCTTGTCTTAACGGCCACAGTGGAATAGAATGGAATGATAACTTGATTGATCATACGCTAATCGACGTACATTAAAATGAAATTCCCTTGCATACAGCTCTCAAAAGGTCAGTGCCTCCAATACACACTACAAAATATAACAAAATAAGTACAGAATTATCCATACACCCACAATAGAGCTCAAAGTTTGGGTTGCTAAGTGAGGCAGTTGTTAAGTGAGTTTCGCCCCACTTTTATGAAATTTCTCGCCACGCAGTTGTTAAGATAGTAGTAAGGTAGTCAGTTGAACCTGGCTTTCCCATTGGCTTTGCTCGTCAGATGGTTGCAAAAGGGGATCAGATGACCTCGGGATGCTAACAACCGTCATAAATACGCGTCAGTGGCCAAGCCATGTGCATTTTGAACACATGGCCATGGGGGGGAATGCTGCCACGGTCACGTGAAAAATGGCCATAAGTCACTTTTGAATACCTATCTCTGCCACTGTTTGTAAGTTCCTGTAATTTTGATGATGCTATTGTAACTTCGAAGAGTCATTCAACAAATGGTTGTAAGTCAACAGCTACCTGTAGTTTTTAAGGCAGAGCTGCTATGTGACTGGTTGGGGAATTTTGGAAGTTTGAAGTTCATGTGTTTTAAAATTGCCAAGGTTGAGAAACACAGTGTAAGAGAGTTTATAAGAGAACACGGGCATGATGGCTCAGTGGTTAAAGATGCTGAACTTGTCAGTTGGAAAACTGGCAGCCTGGGTTTGAGACCCGAACACAGCACAACGGAGTGAGCTCCCGTTTATTTGCTTCCAGCTCCCGCCCACCTATTCAAAAGCATGCAGATGCGAATAGATAAATAGGTACCACTTCGGTGGGAAAATAACAGCATTCAATGCACTTCGGCACATAATCATGCCGTCTACGTGACCACAGAAAATGTTTTTGGACAATGCTGTCTTGCTTGGCCAAGAAACAGAGATGACTGCTGAGCCCTGGAGTTTGGACACAACTGGACAGAGTATTTTTACCTAATAGAAGATCACCCTTTACAGTAGAAAAATCTCACATTACGAGATTATACATCTGATGTTGTTCATTTCTCTTTATTATAACACATTTATGCCATCATTTCAAGAGCTGGTATCTGTTTGAAAGAGATGGTTGTTCCCCCATTCAGGCTGGATTTATAAAACATTAGCCTTTATTACCAGTGTGCCGGATCCTGTAACTTACTTCTGTTTTGCACTTATTTCATATAAGCAGGAAGACAAAGCAGGAAATTGCGCTTAATGTGCAAACCTGGATCAGCCTTTCCAAGCAACACGGCAGTGAAGCAATGAACTAATTTAAAGTCCTGCCTTTTAATTGTGTTTTTTTCTTTTTCATCCTGCAAGATAATAGTTTACATTTTGGTATCCACCTTTTCATCTTCACAAACCCCACATCCTATCCAAGGAAGTCAGGACTGGAAATAAACCATTGCCCAGAGTTTGAAATTGAGTTACAAATCCCAGCTAGTTGACTACCATCATTAGTAGTTCCAAGAGAATAAAATGCGGCCAGCGGTAACTTTTAACTCGTTCACATAAAGAGGGGAGCAAATTGCTAGGTGGTGTAAGTTGCCTTGGGATGCACATCTTTTATTCATTTCATTTGCAACCTTGACTTGAGTGGCAAAAGCATCAAAACTTGCCTTTTGAAAAGCTCTAGGAAATTACAATTAGTTGGAGAGATGGATGTCCAAGTCTTCATTCAGATTTGGTAGAGACAAAAGAATTACTGATTGAGAAATAATGGATTTCTGTTCATTATGGAGATGAGTGTTTGGTGTTTATTTATAGCACACTTTAATTTTTACAAATAACGTAAGGTAGCAGACATATCCAATACACCTCCTTCCTCCTATTTTCCCTACAACTTCTGAGATGGGTTGGGCTGAGAGAGAATGACTGGGCTGAAGTCAGTTATCTGGCTGTCATGGCTAATGTGGGACTAGAACTCACTGTCTCCGGGTGATTGGCCTAAAGTCAGCCAACTGGCTTTTATACCTAAAGCAGGACTAGAACTCATTGTCCCCTAGTGATTGGGCCAAAGACACCCAGCCAGCTTTTATATCTAAGGCAGATCTTGAACTTCTCGGTGGTCTTAACCACTTGAACTGGCTTATCAGTTTTATGTATTTTTATGGAAGTGCAATTAATAATACAAAATTCCCAATTTAGGTACCTATTTTGGCTTGCAGTTTGAAACAAAACAATGAATAATTTTTCTTATTTCTCACTGTCTCCTTGCTGATTGGCCAGCCAGCCGGGAGTAGGACTCACTGCCTCCTGGTGATTGGCCCAAAGTCAACCAACCAGCTTTCATGGACAAAGGCATGTCTTGAACTCACGGCTTCCCACATTCTTGCCTGGTTCCTTAGGCCAACCTTGGTTGTTGGTTTTGCCTGCAATAATTGCATTTTGGCATAGACACACACACCTTGTAAGGATGCGCCCATTTTCCTGCAGAAGTTTGCAGACCCTTACTTCATGCTGTTTGCACCTGTGGAAACACAGACAGGTTAAGAGCGTGGCGTGTAAGTTTCTTTTATAGAATGAGTAGGAAGAGCAGTTGTGTGTGTGTCATCAGAATGCATTTGCTTGTTTATTGATTGTAGTTCGCAGGTTGCATTGATTGTAGTTCGCGGGCCCTTTGTATCAACTCGGGATTATTTCTCAGAATTGTGTAATTTTGCAAACGAACCAGATGTTTAATAAAAGTGAGTGTAATATTTTTTCCGGAGGCACATTTACTCAAGGTATCAATATTCACTCAAAGTTGCAGAGGGATGAAAGAAAGTGACAGTTGTCCAAACTTTAATAGAGATGGATCGAGAAATTGATTGTAGTTCGCAGGTTGCATTGATTGTAGTTCGGGGACCCTTCTTTGTATCAACTCGGGATTATTTCTCTGAATTGTGTAATTTTGTAGGTCATAATGCAAACGAACCAGATGTTTAATAAAAATGAGTGCAATATTCTCTTCGGAGGCACGTTTACTCAAGGTATCAATATTTACTCCAAGTTGCAGAGGGATGAAAGAAAGTGACAGTTGTCCAAACTTTAATAGAGATGGATCGAGAAATGTATTACTGCATGCAGCTGTTTAAATGCTCCCCAAAGATTTGTTTTCAGGCCCAACCACCAAAATTCTGTTTTCCTCTTAATCTGTTTGGCTTAGAGTTGGCTCTTTTGAGGCCAAGGTGTTGTAGTGGCTCTGTTTGTTGCTGCCAGATGTTCATCCTGTATAAACAGTTTACGTTTGTTCTGCGTTTTCTGTTTAGAGCACAAATGTCTTTTCAGGTGTTGAGTAAATTCTTCTGGCGTGATCGCCAAGGAGTTTGGAGGCTGCTTCTTGTAGAAAGTTGTACTATAGACTTGAGACAGCTGCATTTTCACTACAAGGTGTTTGTTATCCAGGGAGATTTGGAGAAGGCTGCATTTGTTGTTGTTTTTTGCGATGTAGAAGACAAATATGAGTATTGTTGTGGTTTGCTCCATGTCTTCCCACCCCACAGGGAGCAAAGTGGATCTTGAACCAACATATGTGTTGGCTTAAGCGTTGTCGTAAAGTCATGAAAAGGTTATGTCTAGAGCAGCTGTGTGTATGTGTGTGTGTGTAAAAGTGTAGACTAAGATGTCACTTAGTCACAGTTAATAAGGAAACTGAAAGACGTTGATTGAAGGAAAGCATGAACAGGGGTAGGCAGAGAAGATGAAGAAGAAAAAAAAGGGAAATGCTACGGTAGAAATGTTTTTATTGCCTTATTGTATGATGCAGTAAAGCAAGGACCATGACCGGCGCCGTGGCCTAGTGGTGAAGATGCTCAGCTCCCACTCGGAAAATTGAGAGTTTAAACCTAGGTAGCTGCAGTTATTTCTCTCCTAGGGAGCAAAGAAAAAAAAAGACCTGCTGTGAACCCAGCATTGGCTTCGGGAAGGGCATCCAGCCAGTAAATGCTCAGCTCCATACAGTCACCCCGATTCTACCCTGGATTCAGGGATTACAGAGCCGTAAAAGGGAGTTTTGTTGTATGGTGCAGTAAGCAGGGGCTGTGATTCCAGAAGAATCATGCTATCATGCTATCATGTATCATGCTATCATGTTTGCAAGCATGAATGCATGACTCTTATATAGAAAAATCCACAGTTTTGCATGACATACAAATCCACCTATTAAGTTTTAGTCTGCTAATGATTTCATGTTAGAATTGAATTCTGGGTCAGATATATTCTTAAAGGATGAAATTATTCTGATCGCTGAAGCATATTTGTATATAGTTTACCTGTTTTTCTAAGAAGGGAATCAAACAAAGTTTTTCTATTAAGAAACATATACTGTAGCATCTTTGAAGCAGTTAGCATATACCAGTGGTGGCGAACCTTTTACTTACCAAGTGCTGAAAACTACGTGCTTTGTGCATGCCATCCGCGCTTGCGTGTGGCTCCTCCATGTGCACTGCATGTGCAACCGCACCATCTACGCGTGCATGCAGCTTTTGCATGTGCAATGCACATGTGCTGCACGCAGGGAACTGACGCACACATGAACAATCATGTGTGCATGCACAGGAGAGCTCTGAAGACCAGCTGGATTTCCTGCTACAATTGCGCGCATGCACAGCAGAGGCCCAAAGACCAGCTGGGTCTCTGCAGTCAGGCATGCATGCATGTGCAATCGCATGTGCATGCTCAGTTGGAGGTAAGTTGGCCGACAGCTTGTGTGTCCAGCAAGATTGCTCTGTGTGCCACCTGTGCCAAAGGTTTGCCATCACAAGCATATACAAAGCTAAGTCAGTATTTGAAAGGATATATGGCTTCATAAAGTTTAATAAAAAATATTACTGATTGTAATGGGAATTCAACTTCTAAATTTGGATCCAGTTTAATGTGAATCATTTTTACAAAATTGTTAAGCTTTACAATACTGTAATGAAATTTCAATTTCAATTTCGATCCTTTATTTTGCATTTCACTTATAAAATTGCTTCTGAAAACAAATTCCTAATCTTTTAGATTTGCAATATTTTAATCTTCGGAGTTTACTTTAATCTCCCAGATTAAGTGATGTGTAAAGAAAGCTCCAAGTTAGCAATTCTGGTTTGGTATATTTAACTCATCTTCTGAAGCATGTCACTTTCCTGTTTATAACCGTGTCTTCTCCTATTTTTTAAACTGTATGATCTTTTACACAAACTTGTAATTAATGAAAGCAGTTTGTTTGAAGAATGTGCAGAGTGTAGAATATAAATTAGATGACTTGCAATATTAAAAGGCTTGTAAAGTTTTACAAACAAATTTTGGCAATGTCACAAACTTTCCCTCCATAGTGGATAATGTTGAATCTAATTCTGTGCATTTAATAATCTTGTTGCAGAAATCAAGCATTGAAATAATCTTCAGTGGCTTTTTCTAATTGTTTCTCCATCAGTCTTAAAAGGAAAAGTTCCAGCTTGAATTGAATATTAATATTCAAAATCCTCTGTATCAAATTATGTATATAAATCAATTTTTAAAACTTTTTTACATGCCTGCCAAGCATAATAAAATATGCATTTATAACATATATTTTGAATGCCTTTATACAATCTAGATAGTCCCTCTAGCATCAAAAACCAATGCTATATTATTTTGTAGAAATTATCTTTAAGATTGTAACACAACGTACATTTTAGACCTTTTAGCCCCTTATTTTCCAATTGATCGGTCATTATATTATAACTAAAATTCTTAGTCTACGTTATCATCATAACTTGTTTTTCCTGTTTCAAATTTCAACCAAAAATTATATGTTTTAGCAATTGCATGCTCATCATTAAGATATTAACTCTTTCTATGTGCTTTTAAAAATTGCAGTCTTTATTACCTTGAGATGCCATTTCCTCAGTGCCCAAAAAATAGTATATACATTGCTAGTTAGCAACGAGGTAGAGCTTTTGTTGGATCAACACATGTAAAAGGAAAGATTAAATAACCCCTGGGTGTCCCAGTGCTATTTGCAAAAATCAAATGAAGATTTATTTTCTCTATCCTCACATTTAGTTAAGACTTTGCTGATATTTTAAATGCTGCTGATATTTTAAATGCTGCTGGAGATGCAGAAAGCAGAACTTGTAAAAGCTTAATACATTTTCTTTTCCTAATTATTCCTCTTACCTTGATGAGCTATTTTCTTTGCAAACTTTATTAAGTTAGATAAAAGATAGATAAAAGAGATGTGTGTGTAAGACAGTGATTAGCTTTATGAGTGGAATTTGTGGCATGAATATTCTGGCTGCCTTCGCACTAAAGTATTTGAGAAACCTGTAGATAGAGTTAATTTATCATTTATTTGGTTTCCTGACAACTTGGGCAAACCTAGTGATTTTTTTAAAGCATCTTATTCAAATCTATATCAGCTTGAATATAGACAAAGTCTATATTTATAGAGCCGTCTGGTAATGTGGAACATCCACTGACTTTGTGAATTATGTCTGTGAAAGTCGTTTACAAATCATGTAACACTTTGGGTTTCTTTTTCTATCTCAAAACAAAAGTAACAAAATTTGTTTGGTGTATTTCCCAAAACTTGTTAATGTAGAAAGATATAGTAAACATTTTTCCTTCATTAAAATATACAATTAATTGAAAGCTAGCATGTATATGGTATTGGAGAATATTGTGTTTGTTTGAGTCTGGGAAATAACCAAGAGAAATTTGACAGGTTGGGAAAAATACTACTCTATTAATCCAGATAACAAAAGCTGAATTCAAGTAATGTACAATGCATTTGTTTTATAAAAGAAATAAAAATGCAATACATTCTTCTTAAGATATACATTTCATAATTTAAAGGAATAGACTGTTTTAATGCATCATTTGATGCACTGTTATTAAATGATTCAATGAAAATATACATGGAGGTGATTTATATTTAATTTAACGTCTTAAAATTTGGGGTTTGTTATATGTGTTAGTCTTATTTTACTTTTAGTTATATGTCATTGCTAATTAACTTGTTAAATACTGCAGTTTTAATTTGTAGAATTTTATCCTTGGTATTTTTTTTTTAAAAGCATAACCCCTCTCCCTACTTTTGCTTAAAAGAAACCAGTATACATTTGGGAAAAAAGGCTTCCCTTTAGCTGGGCAGGAGAATAAGTTTAGTTGTAACCATCTATAGAAGGAGTGATACAACCTGGGGAAAGTTAAAAGTTAAGAGGGATCAGCCTAGAATCCCTACATAGTCACAAACAAACTAAGCCCAACCTCTCTTGAATTCCATGGACCCTTATCTAACTCCAAGCAAAGGTGCTAATTGAGAAAAGTCCAGTGCATATGCATAAGTAGCAATAAATCAATTTAATTGGACCTTCACAGGTGAACCTCGTCTTTCATGTCTGATGCCACATCAGTTTTGTCCTTCCAGGACAAAATGCAACCTATAATCTTTCGGATCCATGCTGCTCTGAATTTTTGCTGAGGTTGACTTGTCTGATGGCTCAAATTTTATCGGCTTCTATGACAACCCTGGGTCTGTCTCAAGTTTTTATTTAGTCTGACTCATGTTGCTGGGCGTGCACTTGATTGGTGTTTTTGTGGTCTCAACATACTGTTGGTTTGGGTTTTCTTCAAAGCTCTGTTGGGTTGAGGGACCTCTTTAATTCTTGGAATCCGATGGACTTGAATGCAAAACTTCTGGCTAACATAGCCAGTAGTCTTGTTGGTGCCTGGAAATAAGGCAATTGGGTGATAAAAATATATGCTGCAAGGCTGAATATTCTCTTTCGAACCACAATACAGTATATACAGATATCTTCATGGTTTTCTGAAGAAATGGGGCTACAGGTTTTGAGAGAATGGCTAGAATACAAGTAGTTGAAGAATAGATGGAAGTAACCAAACATAGGCTGAGACACATTTTAGGGCAGTGAATTTGGGGCCAAAGTATATTTTTTGCCCAGGCACCTGCTTGCTCCAAGTTGGCTAGTAGACCTCTTGTATGTTGTGAAAGATCCGTCGCATTTTAGGAAATGACATCTTCATTGATTCTTCAAGGTTCAACCTAGCAATCATTTTGCAAGGGGAAAAAGCCAAACTTGATATTGTTGTACCAAATCTGGTATTGCAAGCACACCATCACCCTTTTACTCTAAATCAGAGGTGTCCAACCATGGCAGCTTTAAAGTCTACAACTTCCAAAATTCCACAGGTCTTAAAGGTTGCCAAGGTTGGACAACACCTCTCCTGATGTAGAGTAAGGGTGATGGTGAGTGAGAGATGGGACCTGAAATATTATGGACAGTGATTTTCTTTAATTACTAATTAATGAATTAGAGGCATTTCTATCCTTTTATTCATAAATTAGAATTGTGGAGTTGGATGGAACCACAAAGATGATCCATCTTCTTTAAAAGATTAGGAAAATCACTTTAATCAGCCTCCAGCGATGACTGTTCAGACTTCTTAAAAGTCTCCAGAGATGGAGAACCCACAATCTCCACAGGCAGATTGTTGTATATGGATAGATCAAACTAGCAAGAATTGTTCCTCAAAATTAAACAAATGTAGGTATCTATAACTCAACACCTGTTATTTTTTGGCCTGGTTTTACTGGGCACAATGGAGAAGAGTCCCTGCCTATAATCTCTGCTATATCTTTTATGTAGATGAACATGAAGACGATGTCCTTCCCCCTCACTCCGAATCTTCTCTCAGATTGAACATCTCAAGTTCCAAGGCCTCCTAGTGCCTATCTAAAATCTCACAATCATTTTCGTTGGCCTGTTCTGTACCTGTTCTATTCTGTCAGGATATGCTTCTGGAAACAAAGTGCCAGAATAGCAATAGCAATCATATTTAGACTTATATACTGCTTCACAGTGCTTTAAGCGGTTTACGCAGTCAACGTATTGCCCCCAACAATCTGGGTCCTCATTTTACCGACCTCGGAAGGATGGAAGGCTGAGTCAACCTTGATTGAACTTCCAAATTGAAGGCAGCCGTCAGTCAGCAGAAGTAGCCTGCAGTACTGCATTCTAACCACTACGCCACAATGGCTCTTGTCCACAATTGTCCGCACAAAGTAAAGGTAAAGGTTTCCCCTGTCCAATCAGGTCCAAATTTAGGGGGTGATGCACATCTCTGTTTCTTAGCTGAGGGAGCCAGTATTGTTGGAAGATGCTTCCATGGCCATTAGGCCAGCATGACCATATGCCCATGGCACACGGAACACTGTTACCTTCTCACCAAAGTGGTACCTGTTTATCTACTCACATTTGCATGCTTTTGAACTGCTAGATGTGCAGGAGCTGGAGCAAGTAACAGGAACTCACCCTGTCATAGAGCGCTCGGATCTCGAACCTGGGCTGCCAGCTGTTAAGCTTAGCATCTTTAACTACTGAGCCATTGCGCACCCTCCCACTCTCCCCGAGCACAGAGTAGAGGAGAATAAGAATACTTTGTTTTTAATTCAGGGCTTCGACAGATTTATTCCTGGATTGTGTTGGCTCTTCTAGCAGCTCTCTCACACTACTGGCTCACGTTCAGCTTGTTGTCGATAATTCTTCTGTTTCACCCTAGAGATTGTTAATCAGCATTAGAATTGTTTTATGTTAGTCAGCGGTTTGCTCACTTCTGCTTCTACAATAGCAAGGTGTTGGCATGTTTTTTTTTTGTTTTGTTTTCTGTATCACTGAATTTGGATAAAACTTTTTGTTGAAGTAGTCAGGGAGCAGTGGCGAACCTTGTACCTTGACCTCAGAAGCTATTGGTTCACGCGAGCTTAGTTTCACTTCTCGAAATTCTTTTTGTCTTTTAAGAGGAAACTACAGCAAAACCATTTGTAACGCAAGAGGGGGCCAGGTTTTAAAATAATACATTCCTTCTTCCTCCTTGCTTCCTTTCCAGTCTTCTGAAGACCTCCTCTCTTCAACCTGAAAATGTCCAGCCGAAGTATTGAGTATGGACAGCTCCCGGAGTATGAGAAGAGTCAGATCAAAAGGACCTTGGAGTTGGGGACTGTGATGACCGTGTACAGCCTCAAGAAAAGTAACCCAGAGAGAAGAACAATTCAGGTTATTATGGAAACCAGGCAGGTGGCTTGGAGCAAAACAGCAGACAAGATCGAAGGATTTTGTGAGTATCTGCCTTCACGGCATCCCTGTAAATATTGGAACTGATTAGGTCAGGCACCAGGGAAATCAGAAAATCCAGGCAGTTCAAATGAGTATAGAGATTTGTTGCGAGCGAAAGCTCTCTATAAGAATCTGAACTACTAACAGTCAAAGCAAATTGGCGGTAGATAAGAGTCAAAGGAATTCAAGGTGGGTTGGACTTACATCTTTTTTGGGCGCGAAGGGACTCATGGCTGATGACGTGTTTGGCCCCTCCTTTGGGCTCAGCCGGGTCACCACCAATAGATTTCTTGCAAGCATTCTTGGAAAGGACGAGAGGAAGACAATAGATGTCATTACAGGTAATTCTTGACTTATGGCCACAATCTAGACCAGAATTTCCATTGTTAAACGAGGCGATTGTTAATTGAATCGTGCCCAAGTTTATGACCTTTTTTTTTTTTGCCACAGTGGTTAAATGAATCATGTAGTCAATGAGCGAATCTGGCTTCTCCCACTGATTTTACTTGTTGGAAGCTGGCTGGGATAGTCACAAATAACAATCATGTGACACCAGGATGGTGCATATACAACTGGCATATATTTGTAACCTACAAATATATTTTAATTACATGCCAGTTGCCAAGCATCTGAATTTTGACCATGTAACTGATGCTGCATTGGTTTTTAAGCACAAGAATCAAGTTGTGAGTCACTTGTTTTCACTGCTGTTGTAATGTTGAAAAGTCCGTAAACGAATAGTTATAAGTCAAGCACTACCTGTACCGTGGGTCTTCAGCCTCATGCTCCTGATCTCCCTGTCCTTTAGCATAAGCGGTAGAGTTGCAAGTAGCAAGAAAATTAATTTTCCCCAAGAAGATATTTTTTATCGTACATCTGTTTCCAGAATTGACACTGCCATGCGTTGGTGGCTTTAATGACACCCAAAGTACCTAATTCTGTGTTTGTGCTTCTGTAAATTCCAGAGCATCTCTTCCGAATCAAATTGAAAAACATTGTGCAACCCTAATAAAACGATAGACTGAAATACAGCCTGGCCATGTTAATGAGATAACACATGTGTGGTGGGAAAAAAAAACACCCCGCTTTAATGCACTGCAAAGCTCAGTTATTGCATCATGTCATGGTTAAAAGTAGGTTTATCTAGGGTCTGGATTACGATCGAAATTGAGAAAGCATTACCTGTCTCCAAAATTACATATCCTGGGAGATTGTAATTTACTTAGTCAAACAGAGGACTTTAAATGCGGGATACAAACTTGGCATGAAATGGGAAAATCAGAAATGGAGAAGGAGGGCTAAATCATAATTTGGCTTTAAAGCATGGCTGCTGCTAATCATGGTTTAGTGTGGCATCTGGATAGAACTGATTCATGACTTCGCTTGTTCCTAAGATATGTTTGCCATGTTTTGAAGCTATTCTAGTATTAACAAAAACAATTGTGCATTTGTTAAACATATATAGTAGTAAGGTGTACCAAATGTTTATAGCTTTGGCATTTGATGCAGCCCCTAGTTAATCTCTGTAAAGAAAAGTGAAAGCTTCCTTTAATTGGTTATTAATCAGTGGCTGTACATGTAAAACATAATTTAGCATGTGTGTCCTGGTCGATCTACTACAATGAACTGGAAGGAACTTCCCTTTTCACAATTATTTAGCACAGTTGTTAATATCTCAAGAGAAGATCAGAATATAGTCACGTTGGTAAGATATTCATCATGTTTGTACAAATGCTTCAAAATCAGATGACATGTATATGTTGCTCATTTGCTTATCCATCCATCCGTCCATCCATCACCCATCCCATCCCATCCAATTTTTAACCTGCCCCAACAGCATAAAAGCATGTCAATCCAATTAATTGGAGACCAGAAGTTATATCCCGTGCGTTTTTATGTGGAGTCCTTGGTGGTCCCTGAGCTTGGCTGTTTTCTTGCAGACCTTTCATTACCCAAATCCCGAGGGCAACATCATCAGTAACACCCTAACAGGTAACACTGATGGCGTTATCTAGTTTGGCAATGAAACTGCAAGAAAACAACCAACCTCAGAGACCGCCAAGGACTCCTCATTCCAACCCTGAGTTGCACATGTTTCTCCTTTGTTGGAGTGTTTTTTAAAATAGCAGCTAAAGAATTAAGCTGTGACAGGTCATCCTCAGCTTACATCCATTCAGGGACCATTCAAAATTACAGCGATGATGAAAAAAGGAACATAGGACCCATCCTTGAAGTTTGCGCCATGTGCAGCCTCCCTGGGGTCACATGACCATAAGCCGGGCACTCCATGGTTGCAAGATCGCCATTTGTGACTTCCATGCTGGCTTCCCATAAGGAAAGTCAATGGGGAAGCTCACAAGTAGGATATGGTAGGTAGCAATAGCCATAGCACTTAGACTTATATACCACTTTATAGTGCTTTCCAGCCCTCTCTAAGCTGTTTACAGAGTCAGCATATTGCCCCCAACATTTGGGTCCTGTCTATTGTGTTCATACTCTCCTATCCACTTATTAGCCTGTGTTTGTGTGGCACCATGCCCAACAACACCCCATAGCCATCCTTCATTTGCACTGTGCTCCCCCCCCCCAGGCTATCCTAAACCATGTGCAACCTGTACAGGTCCTCCTCCATCCTTCCCCAGCCCCCTCTGCGTTCCTTAACTGGGACTCCTGCCACTTCCCCCTTCTCATAAGCAGTGCATCGTGGGGTTGTGACAGCCCCGGAGGCTGCTGGGATTATTGTGACTAAGCAACGTGGGTTCCAGGACACATTGCACTTTTAAGACTCGCTTAATGATGGCAATTCTAGTCTTGATTGCCGTCGTAACCCGAGGACTACCTCTACCATTTCTAAAATGAATGTATATTTCTTTTCAATTTAAGTGGGCTTTAAATGCATCTCAAAGACTCCATTTCAAAATGCACCGGAGTTTTTTCATTAGCGTGCAGGAAGGTAGAACGATCTTGGTTTAATGCGCGACTGCAGTTTTAAATAACTTTTTTTTAAAAAAGTGTTAACATATTAGTAAGAACGAAATTCCCTTTGCAAAATGGGCTTATATTCATTCTTTAAAAATAGCGGTCATGAAGCTAGTGTATGTGTATGTATTTATACATACATACATACATACATGCAATGTTACATTAAAAATATTTTCTGTGGCAAAAATAAAAAAAAAATTTATTGCTGATTTGGAAATGTATGTTTTACTCTTATTGTTGTGAGAATAAGAATGCTGGTGGGAAATTATGGGATTTTACATATGGGGTAGTTATTTATCAGTGTAATTCTATTCAAACTTGTTGATTTACAATTACATAATTTCAAATCATTAGTAAAAACTTAAACTAATTACAGTAAGCTTTGTGGTTGAAAAATTTGCAGTTTTCATAGTGAAAGCAGCATGTTACAAATCATACACTGTACAAATCAGAATGAAACTGCCTGTTGGAAAAAATATCGCACAGAGATCTAATAAAAATTCAACACACCTTTGAACAGGTGTCAGTAGAAAAAGAAAAGAGAATTTTATAACACAGCAGGGAAGTACAACATATACAACATGTGTAAAAAGTCTGTTCTTATTTTGCACATGTGTAAAATAATTAAACTTTAAGTAGATGCAAAATCTTGTTTAGATTTTATGGGCATTCTATTCAGTGGAACGTTCCTTCTATTTTATTGTGCTTAAATTGATAACTGTAGAATGTGTGGACTTCAACGCCCAGAATTCTCCAGCCAATTGTAGATGTTGACAAATCCACATCTTAAAAGTTGCCAAGTTCGAGAAATCTCATTACCTTAAAGCTCTTTGACATAAGATTGTGTTATAGTTGGACCTTTAGTTTGTATTATTGCTTACTGCTGCTTGATGTCCTTTTCATTTCATTTTTTTTTGTAACCTGATTTTTTTTTGCATGATCCAATCTTTGATTTAAATAAACTACTTCATAGGCAATTGAACTAATTGGTTTTTACTCCTAAGGAATAGGGCATCATAGCATGGCAGCCTGGACTTCTTTCAGATATTTGATCTCTTTCAGGGCTGATGCCCCGAGTCCCAGCATTTTGAAAAATGTGCAAAACATCTGCCATTCCAGTTTGTGGGTTTTTTTGCCTTCCTGCCACAAATATAGAGTTGGATCATGCCTCTCCCCAAAAGCAGACTATTAACTGGTTCACTGCAACTTTTAGCTTGTCTTTTTTTATCCAATCCAAATTGTAACTGTTATAGTTAATACGACAAACAGCTTTTGTGGGTGATCCATTCTGAACATACCGCAGGGTTTGTGCCTATAATCCTGAATTTTGCAACATAAAAGAAAATGTTGATGGTTAATTATTCTTTGGTTTTAAAATAAGTTGCTTGGTTTCCTCTAAGGATAGTTAAGAATGCATTTTGCTGCCTTCCAGCATCTCGAAAACATTATGGCTTACTGACTAAAGTTGTATATTACTCCTTTTCCTGTTTGCTTTAGATGCAAGTCTAAAGCTGCTTATAAATTTCTGAGCCTAACTTCTATTTTTACAATTTCATTTTTTTTTCTCCTCCTGTGCAAGCATTTTTGTTGATTATTGGATTATAGTCTCAGATTATTATTGGAGCGGATGTAACAGAGCACTTAGAAATGTAGAATTATCAGGCCAGTCTTACGGTTTTGCCATGTCATGGCTAATTCGTATTACGGTAACACTGAAAATATGAGACATGAACAGATAAGGAAGGTAGGACATTCCTTTGAAAACTTGCTGAGTGTGCACCAGGTTTTGCACAAGAAATGCTTTTGACGCCTTTTGCACACCTCTGAGGACAGATAATCTGAGCGTCCATTTACCGCTTTCTTGGTAGAATCCTTGGCGCTCTCTGAGCTTGGTTGTTCGATGGCAGATGTTTCATTAACCAACTAAGTAACATCATCAGTGCTAGTAGGGTGTGGGGTTTGTTCTCTGTTTAAATATAATAGATTGCCCTATCAGAGTTGGTGGGAGTGGGGTTTTCTCTTTGGTAGTTCCTTGATTAGGGAATTTCGACACTCACCAGCACTGGGAAAATGTTACTTAGCTGGATAATGAAATGTCTACAAGAAAACCACCACACTCCTGAGCTACAGATATTCTCCTCCATTTGTCTTTTCTCAGCGTCTGTGATGATGCCACTAATACATACCCGATATTACCTATGTAGGGACTTGTCAATGTAAGGAATGACATGACTCTCACCTCCAAGTCACAGACCCCTAACTGAGTAAATGTTTGTATCACCAGTCAGTAAAGATGAGAAGTAGAAGTTATCCAGTAATCTCAATAAACCTCAGGGCCTCCAAAGCTAATCCCTTTTGACAACCCAAGAGGAAGAAGAAGAGGGCATGGGGCAGAATACCCGAGTAGCAACCTTAGGAGCAAGAGATCCTGTCTTAGTAACGCTGGGTCTGAAGGAAAGAAGAGAGCCTTTCTTTAAACATGAAAGGGAAGATCAAAGGCAAGCCAAGGAGGCCAAAATTAAATGCTCATAGAAGCCACAGCTGTTAGGTCACTTGGCATAGGACAACAAGTGAGACAGTTCTGAACCAGTTTTGAAGCCTGCTGAGACAAGCAAAAGTCAGGATGTGGAAATAAGAATGAGAGGAATCTCTCCTTATTCATTATGTTAAGAAAGAAGGGGGAACCTTGTGAGATTGTGAAAGCTTTCCTTGAGCAGTCGTTAAAATGGAACGCATTGGAGAAATGGTAGCTGAATCGGATGATTTACCCTACTCTAGGCTGCTGTATTCCGTGCAAAACTGCACACACACTAAAAAGCAACCCTCAAGCTTCATACCTTCCCTCACGCGATGGTCGTGGTGGACTCTTCACCAAACAATCAAATTATTTAAAGCTGGAATATTGCTTCAATTCAATTTCAAATTTCAATTTCAAATTTTATTTGTCACGTGCACAATTATACAAAGTACAACATGCAGTGAAATGCTTCTGCAGCCACTCCAGACCCTAAAAATAAGAATTAAAA